>JAUTDX010001752.1:0-67887 GCA_030844895.1 Ambrosia x helenae | reverse complement strand
AATGAAAACCAAAGCATATACCCTGTTCCATCTTTTGTGGAGTAATCAGTTCCAAACACTTTAAGTGCAGGCTGTCTGCCAACAGCAACATGCTGAATAAAAGGCATCAGGTTGTTTTGGAATTCCATGAGGATCCTCACCGATTCGGCCACTAGGATGCGCACCAACAGGGTTGAAATACCGCAATAATACAAATTTCCACTCGGGGTCTGAAGCATATACATCTCGGCACATCTCCTCAATCATGAGCTGACATATAATAATCGATTAGTTAAAGGTAGTATTTTAATTGCCTATTTTTTGGTAATCTGACGCGTAGTTTCTGTCAAATTCTGGAGGCTTAATGAAACTGATTAAAGCACAAGACTTCATAACTCTATAATACATGCCAAGACTATAATACCTTTGTTCGTCCATACGGGTTGGCTGCAGACAATGGAAACTCTTCTGTACATGGTAACTCCTTTGGCCAACCATAAACAGTAGCCGATGATGAAACACAAGCTGAAATGTTAAAAAAAACATACCAACCAAGTCTCGTTAACAATCTATTTTTTATTAAACAGATACAACCAATTTAATTTCAACAAGAATTTTGTCATCAAAGATGTTATTGTAGCAACACCGATTCGGATGGGAACCCACGGAATGGGAGAAATTTGACATAAGCAAGTTCAATGAGCAAGTAGGAATAAACAGGATACCTTCTTGCAGCCATAGGCTGCCATAACTTCTAAGAGAGTTATAGTACCAATGATATTGTTTTGTTGAAATACATCAACGGCTTCTGCACACTTTCACCAACCGCCTTTAGTCCAGCAAAATGTATAACGGCATCAAACCTATATTCCCACCAGAATCCGTAGAGATGCAAAAGTTAATAATGCCATCTAGCAACCATTTTACTTCAAAAGATGAAAATTAAAATCAAAATTGATGAACAAACACATGTTTGGCCAAGCACTTGATGTGTTTAAAGGTTTAAAGTTTAGAGTAATAAATAAGAGGTAACCCAACCATCTCTTTTCATCAAAGCTGCCCAACTACTGATACTACTTTACAGCACACTCAAATATGTATCTAGTTTTGTTATATATAAAATGTTGCAAAAAGGCTATATGAGGAGCATAACAAACTTTTGGAAACCAACAATACATTTATTACAATTTCTATTCTACACAATAACATATTATCAAATGGTCAAAAAGTTAAAAGAAAGTTTTCTCTACATTCAAACTGTTACAAAACTAGATACTTAATTGACTAATAAAGCAACTTTAAATAGTTGGATGCATATCAGCTTAAATAGTGGCGTCTTTTATGAAAAGAGCCTTGTCATAATCATTTACAATTTAGGTTTTAGCTAAACGTAGCCCTACTAACTAGGGACCAGAAATTCCGTATCAAATACCAGTACTGTACTGTACTGGCATAGACCGATATGGTATTCAACTTTAATTTTAGTTGAATTCCACTATAGGTTCTATGCAATACGGTATCGATTCAGGACTTTTATGGTAACCATATTATAACTGTGTTGATGAAACATATACAGTAATGGTCTTCGGTTTTGTTTTTTTAGTTAAACACGGTACCCCTACTATAACCAATCTAAAACCTAGTACCACATACTTTTATACAAGTGGTATACGGACGTATTACAATTTTTTTGTTTAGAGATGACCGGGTATGAGCACCGAAATTCCCATACAGAACTATTTACGGTACTAGTTTGGTACGGTACCGGTATTTTACCGGACAAATACCGAGCGTACCATACCGAGCATTTCGGTATCAATAATTGATGATTATTGGTACTAGTAGCAGTGGCGGAGCTTGAATTTTTTTTCGAGGGGACCGAAAGTTACAAGACACTAAAAACAGTGGAGGCCAGACTCCATACATGTAAAAACTTTTTTGTAAAAAACATGTAAATCTTCGTTCTGAAGAAAAAAACAGTGAGGCAGGAACACCCCCGACCATCCAAAATCTCAGCCCCTGACGGGTAGTTTTCTGTACCGGTAGAGAGCTTATCCCTACTTAATGGAGAGTACAACAACTAAAACAATTTTTTTTTGCTATAAGACTGCCTGTACTCGGGCGTTGTTTGAGGGCAAAAAAAAAAATAGCGCCCCCCCCCCACACCACTGCGGGGGGCGTTATTTTGTAAAAATGGGCTCCGGCGTTATATTTTTAGCGCTGTGCAACAAATCAACCAACCAATCACATGATGACACCTCAGCAAAAGGTTGTTTTTTTTTTTTAAACAGGGTCGCTAACTTTCCCACTACCACTACACCCTTTTTTTTCACTTTATCTCTCCATACTGACTCAGCTGCCACGTGTACTAATCAGAAAAAGGGCTTTATATATAAAGCCTCCCACTACGCATGGTCTAACTAGAAGTCTATAACAAAGTGGCAAACAAACTCCAACAAAAACACACATGATAAAAGTAAAACAAAAACAGCAACAGTGAAAAGAAGTTATACTGACTTTGTAGATGCAAAAAGCTGTTCCAGTGCTGTCTTATCCCGTATATCCATCTGCATAATAACACAATAACCAATAAAACAACCTCAAAAAGGTAATCAAATCCATACCAAAAATAATAATAAGTTAGAAGAATATTCTAAATTCCCAATATTATTATTAATCAATTAAAAAAAAAAAAAAACAAGATCAAACCTTATGAAAAACAAGATTCCGTCCACGATCACAAGCAAGTTCTCGAACACGAGTAATAGCAACTTCAGACGAATTATCCAAATTATCAACAACCACAACATGATAACCGTTTAACAACAGTTGCAACACAGTATGACTGCCTATGTAACCGGCTCCACCGGTCACCAATATGCACAAAGGCCGTGTCATTCTTCTTAACCCAATATTATTATTATTATTGGGATTATGATGAGGTGCGGGAATACGGGAATTATTATTATTGGGGAGATAGATATGAGGCAACAGGCTGACATGTGTTGAATGGTGAGGAGAGCAGATTTTACGTGTAAGTATTTATAAGCATTGAATTCAATATGAGTGGGACAGATATATATAATTTATTTAAGAAATAATAATAATGATTGATTTTACTTTACAGTTTCTAGTTGGTAGTAGTAGTAGTTATTAGCGATTTGGAAGAGAAAATGACGGAAACGAATCTATATCTATATCTATATATATATATAAAAAGAAAAGGTATATGCTGACGTGGCGTGCAATGGATGCAATGGAGGCCTCAACCTCCCCTTGAAAGTGCCACGTGGAATGATAATTGAAAAATTTTAGTGTTTTTGAACTATTTCCTTTTTTAATTAAAAAAAAAAGATAAACATAAAACCCTAAATTAAATTGAGTTATTTTAGAAAAAAAAGAATTTAAAAATAAATTTAAAATTTTCTCTCTCATGTTTCCTCCCATAATTTTTAAAAGTTTATATCTTTTATATACGGGATTTTTTTAAAGAAAAAATTACACCAAATTAACGAGCGTTTTATTATCTTTCCAACGAGTACCATAGTCCTATATAAAAACGGAGAAAAAATCGACTATTTTTTGTGGGGTTTCGTTCATACAGTACAAAAACACACAAAGTGTTCATGTTATTCATTAATCATTTTTTTCTTTTAAACCAGGTTCTTATCTACGATGTTGAAAATCAGCCCAATCGCCATGTTATCATTGGAATTTTACTAGGTATACTCCATCAAGAGAAGTTAGGAGAAAGACTCGCGTAACACTGCAACACATGGTGTCACCTTATAGCAAGGTTATTTTTTTATTTATTTAATTACAATAGTAATAATTATTACTATTAGTATTAGTATTATTAGAATGGTTATATTTTTCAACCCCGGGACGCTCTCGGAAAGAATTGATAGTTGCTGACGTGGCGTTCAATGGTAGCCTCAACCATCTCTTGATTATGCCACGTGGCATAATGAGATGCAATGATTACAACTTCCAACTTAAGTGTTTGTTTAGTTTGATTAGGTTAGGAATTATAAGAGCCATTAAAAAGTGAGAAATTAGAGAGATGTGATGAGTTTTTAATAGTTGCAGCTTACATAAGTGATTCTTTAGATGATTATTGATTATGTTTTAGATTAGGGAATATGAGTTATTACTGATTAGAATACTATGAACATGCAATGATTGAGAGATTTTGTGGTTAGTTAACTTGAGCCATTTGCAATAGGTTATCACGTAAAGTTAGTTTTTTCAACCCCGGGACCCTCCCGGGGTAATTAGCTAGTTGAATAATATTATGATTGATGGATGGTTAAAGTTTTGGAAGATAAAGTTATTTTAGATGAATTTTTAGAGATGTGGAGGTCTCCGGAAGGTTGTTGAGTTTTCTTGAAGTTGACTAATGAGGGAAAGTATACACGCGTGTACAAATCGCTCGTCGCTTGTGTGGAAAATGTTTGAATAATGCTCGCTCGATTTTTTGCTCGATTGTAAATGAGCCGATCGGTTAGGTTTAGTTTGTAAACAAGCCAAACATGAGCAAAGGTCCGCTCGGCTCGAATAAATTTCATTTATTTATTATATACGTAATTATTAATATACAAAAAAAATTATAGTTATATTTATAGCTTTATATATAACATTATATTGGATTTTGCCTAATATATGCAAATAAAATATAACCTGCTCACTTAACCCAATGCAAAATTTAACAATTGTTTAATACTAAAACAATAAGTCATGAAGTGACAGTCTCGGTTTCGTCATCTGTCACTAATCATCGTTTGATATCACCCTATGCCACAATGCAACAATTGTTGTCTGCAATATGCTCATTGTCTCACCGGTCTCAATCTAAGCCTTATCCGGACACTCGGACGTCAATTTAGTGTTATCCTCGGACAATTCGACCTTAATTATGACCCGACAACGAAAACATCGAAGGAAACATCCCAATTTTATAGTTATCCAAATTACCCTCGGTCGATTCTCACTCGACGCTCGCTCGGAAAAATTTGCTCTCAAAAAATGCTCGCTCGGTTTTTCGGCTTGATTGCAAACGAGCCGCTCCCCTTAGTTCTATTTGTAAATGAGCCAAATACGAGCAAAGATTTACTCGAATCGGCTTAGCTCGTGAATAAGCCAATAGATTGGAGATGGATTGTAATATAATGACTTTTTATAGTTTTATGTTTTGCCCTATTTTGACTAATTTTTAGTGATTTTGATTTTTTAATTAGTTGATGTTTATCCACCTTAACAACTTTAAATTAAATAATATGTTATTTTTTGTTATCTAGTTTTATTAAATCTTTAATATTTTATTAAATGAGTGGATGTTTATCTAACTTTGTTTACGTGTTTAATGATTTGAATTTTAAATTATAATAATGTTGTTAGTCTTAAATATAATAATATAGTTATTCTACAAAGTGTAACAAAAATAAAAAAGATGAGAAGAATACAAAAACACAATAGATCATGAAATATAACACAATGAGCCACAAAATATAATACGATGCCAAAAAATATAACACGATGCTGAAGAAAAAAAGACACAATGATGAAAATAAGAAAAAGACACAATAGTACATAAAAGACACAATGATATAATGCATGTTTTAAAAACTACAAGCTAAAACTCCAAAAAACGAAGACCTAAAAACTAACGTCGCAGGGTTCGACAGGGCGGTTTCAATGCCGGTTGAATGACTTCAATCAGAGTCCATTTGATACACTTCCTATGACTTTCTATTTTTCTTTCACTGTGTATTTGATCCTAACCCTATAATAATAATTATTATGATGAGATAATGATAAGTTAATATTATTATACATATTAAATTGTAACTCGTGGGTTGTGAGAGGATTGTAATGTAGCTAGAAAGTACAATCCTCTAAGCTTTTGGTACAAGTTGTAATTGCATTTTTTTCATTGATATTAAATTATTAAGGATTGGTTGAATTAAAACCTAATTAACAAACCTCACCGATGTATTTTTCATGTTGTCTAGCATGAAGTCAAATTCATGGTTTGGGCATTCGTGGTCATGGTTGTCGGCCAATTGATAACTGCAGGTTGAATGTTTCGTTAGGTGTAGTTAGTTTCGGCCGTTTGATTTCCTTGGGTTAGGGTACAAAGGTTATATTTCGTAAGATGTGTGAGAAGGATTAAGAATTGACATGTAGACATCATTTTTTTGGACTTATTAATGATGTTGTGGATTGTCTAGGCTACATAACAATTAAAAATACAAAACAATTTATTTTAGGCCTAAAAAATTAAAGCATCATACCAAGAACATGTATTCTTAATTGGTGTCTTTTTTTAGCTACGTTTTAAATTCTATGGCTATAACACTTTGCATTGTGTTTTAAATTGTTGTGTTTAGTGTTTTTCTAGCAAAAACAATCTAAAATATCATACTTAAATCTAAAACATGATGTCTACGTCAAGTCTTGATCCTTCTCAGACTTCTCACGAAATATAGCTTTTGTACCCGAACCTGATCTCTCTCTCTCTCTATATATATATATATTATGTTGAATCTATTCACAACCAAATTCAACACATTAATCTCCCAAAAGTACCACCTGGATAAATAGAACATCATAATTACTTGACATGCAAGTACTAATAAAAAGACATAGTAACTCTATATAGAGTGTTCGTGTTTGTTTTGTCAATTGTGGTATGGTATATTGAAAAACAAAGATGTCATTTTCTACTCTAGCTTCATTTTAGTCTTTCGGTTTTTTTTTCCTTTCTAAAAGAGGGTTACAAATGGAAATAAGCAATAAAAAACCAATCTCATTCCGTGTGATGGGTAAAAGCACCTATATGAGTGATCGAATAGAAAGGTACATGATTTGTAAATCTCATTATTTTCACACAAGACTTTTTTTTAACGACGAATTAGGATCACTGGCAGACCATTGACGTATCAACGTGTCGTCAGATGAACCACATGATTATATCCATCTCCACTAGACAATAATGCCTATACACCAATTTAGGAGAAAACCCAATAAATCTGGAAAAAAACCCCTTGTGGAATCGAACTCAAGACCAAATGGTACCTAAGGTGGTGTTTGTTTTTTCTCCAGAAGCACTTCTGGTCTCTTTTGTCTGCGCCGCGCAGACGCGGGCAGAGGTTTGGGTGTAGCAGACTGTTTGTTTTTTGGAAGACATCCCCCTAAAAAATGTCTGCCCGCCCTCTTCTTGGGGCAGACATGGTTCAACATCTTCTTGGCTTCTCCAACCTCTTCTGGGTCACATCAAATCCTGTCAACCAAAACCCGGTTCCTTCTCCTCCCTCCTCCTCCCCAAGCAGCCCTCCTCCATCATCTTCCTTCCCCCGCCGGCGACCCTCCCTCCTCCTCCCACCCCGTCGCCCTTCTCCTCTGTCAGACCTCCTCCTTCCCCTCTGCCGCCACCGCATTCCTCCTTCCCCTCTGCCTACCGCCCTTCCTCCTCCTCCCCTGCCCGCCGTCGCTTCCCGCTCCTCCCCTCCACCACCACCGCCGTCGCTTACCCCTCCTCCACCGCTGCCAATTAGGTGTTGATGTGTGTTTTATTTGTTAGAGAGAGAGAGAGAGAGAGAGAACTTGATGTGTGTGTGTGTTTACAGAGAGAGAGGGGAACGAGTTTATTTCTGGTGTTGAAAGTTGAAACAATGATATGTTAGAAACAATAATATATATATATATATATATATATATATATTATTCCAATTCTAAACACTTTATTTTGAAAAGCATTTCAACAGTGATCGGTTTAGACTTCAAATACAAGATTGGAGTTTAGTTACGTGCTTTGTCATAAAGCATTCAATTCAATGAACAGATCGTTATTTTTTTGTGTGATTTGAAACAAATAATTTAACTTTGTGAGTATATATATATTACCAGTATAATATTATTATTTGTTAATTTGTTTATAATTATGTGAATATTTGTGGTGGATTACAGTTATGATTTTGGTTTACACTGCAGACGTTAAAAAACAAACAGTCTTACTCTTGCAGACTGCAGACCTTTGGTCCACCTCTTCTCCTGCAGATGTCTGCAGATGTGGTCCGCAGACTGCAGACATTTTGTCTCAGAAAAAACAAACAGCACCTAAGTGTTATCTCACCCTTAAGATGCCACTAAGATGTAATGCCATGGGCCACACAAGACATTTATTATTGGGTTTATAACTTTTGTTTGTTGTTCTCATTTATGCTATTTTGATAAAGCATGTTTATTACAAATTATTAAAATATCATTACATAGGTCTAATAAAACATGTATAGTATACAGAACGGAGGTACCAATGATGCATATCTTAAGATTAAAATGCAATGGAGCGACTGCAAACTTTCAAGCAAGAAGTTAGTGACTTGCCAAAAATTTAATCAAGAGTTATACTTCAGAGTTTGTAGCTTCAAAAGTAGCATGTATGTACAATTCATAAACCATATACTAATTAAGCGTTCTAGAATAAAATCAAATTAATAAAATATAATTGAGCTTTTTTTCCAAGCTAGTGTTGATGGGAAAAATATTTCCCAGACTAGTGTTCCTTAAAAACTATTTACGAAATTAGTGTTTTTCCTTTATTTTGTATATGCCTTTGGTTTTTAACCAACATACGAAACTCCTTTTTAATGTTTACTAGTGGATTTCTTCCCGCACTTCACGGCGGGAATTTGATCGGATCCTTGCCGGCGCAATAAAATGTAGGGGCAAAATTTTACATTGAAGTACTCTGGTTTGTAATCTATAGCTGAAAGTAACACGTGCATGACAAAGTATTACATCCAAATGAGTATTGGTAACATAACTCGATATATACCATTTACAACAAAACATTTGGACGGTTTATAATTGTTTGGTTGTAAAATCAGTGGTCACTTGTCCGTGGTCAAAAGCATGAAGCATATTTCTTTGAATCTGGGTATGCTTTCTTTCGATGTCACTTATTCCTGTTATTGAGTGGAATAAACATGTTAGTACCTTTTTTCACAAACTCTTAGCCACAAACGAAACACAATAGAATCTGATTCTAAGTATTATAAATTAGAAGTTCGTTTTGATCCCAATACAAATGAAATTGGGTTAACCAAAACATGTAAAAGGAAGAAAAATTTGTGATACTACAGTCAAGAACATACTTTTAATTCATAAGGAAAAGAGGTCATGCTTTCTATGCTTGGCTGGGCTAATATTGCAAAACACATATTGTGCAACTGTATTGTATTATAGCAAAAGAAAGTACTTAATGAGTTTGATTCACAAAGATGGCTTCTAAGATCAATATAAAACAATTTCAACATATCAATTCAACTGCTCGGAAAAAAGTGATTTTACATAGAAAAAATATTTATGAAGTATGTTTTACCTGGTAGCAATAAGCTTTGCAACCCTAATATTTGGATCAAGGATTGAACTGCTCCTAAAAATTTATGTAGTATCACTTTTTTTTGTTGCCTAAAAAGTTCAAATAATATTAGTTTTATTACAAAAACATATGCTATTGTATAATTGAAGTTTATAGGCAATGTATACATATGTATGTAGGTTAATTACCTCATATAATTCATGAGATATAAGTGCCACACGATAAGCATATTCAAGTCTAGAATTTATGTCACCAGTTTTGTCTATCAACGAGTTTCCAGCCATGTATCCCTGCCAATTCAATTCCATCGAACGCTAATAATATATAAACATGTGTACAAGTAGGTCGGTTGGTAGGTAGGTTACTTACTTGAATGTTTATAGTCCTTCATCGTTACCTTTATATAACTCCTCGGTGATCATGGGAATCACAATCCGCGAATAAGAAATTCCATATGTGACGGGCCAGATACGATGCACCATTGTTGTCGTCACCGCCATGCCCCCTTCTCTTAGAACATGGAGCCTAAAAAATACATGGTGACACCAACTATGAGACTACCAAAAAATGCATGACCTTAACAAAGAAACCATCACCAGTAAATAATCTCTAACAGTCAACACATATACAAATTAATATGCAGCGCTTTAAAACACAGCTAGGCCGAGCACAGAAAATATGTGCAGACGAAGTATGAATGAGAAAAGAAAACGATAAAAAGGTAACACCTAACGGAAGAACAAAGAAAGCATAACACACATACCAGCATAGAACACGAATGGCCACTAAATCATCTCCTTTTCATATCCAATTTCATATCTTGTTACCAGTTTGTGAATAACATGGCCGGTCCGGTCGACTGATCCAGCTAGCACGGCCCGTTTGGCTTAGTTTTTTCAAATTAATACTTCTATACATACATATACATATATATCTCTCTCTATATATATATATTAAAAAATCCAGAAAACATGAAGAAACACAAACCTCATCTATCATGGGTAAGATATTCACTTGCAGGTTGGCAAAGAACACTTGGGGGATTCTGAAAGTTACAAAGAAATTAATACACTGAGTCTTGAGTTTGTATCGAATTTCTAGGTTTTCAATCAATAATAAACATCTAAAAAACCATCATTTTGTAAGCCCACCACACTCGGGTCCGTGTGGGGTTATGTTTGGAAACACTAATTATTATTCGGTTGTAATGTTTTGTATTATACTCAATAAAAAATAATTTTGTATAATCAACCTTAAGTCAAATATAAATTCCCATTGTATTGTGAAAATGACTCACTTTCTTGTATTTGGACCCTTTTGATGGGCCTCTTATGTCCATCCCATGGCTTCCAGCATAGTACAACTCTGCTAATTTCACAAAGTTGGACACCTTGTCCCGACATCTTCTGCTCACGATCGCAGTCGGAAAGCATGCTGTCAGTTTTCTGACCGTCGCTCGCATCTACAATATATGCAAAATCGAATGTTTAGATCTAACCAACATAGCCACTAAATCATCTACTTTTCATATCCAATTTCATATCTTGTTACCAATTTGTGTATAACATGGCCGGTCCGGTCGACTGATCCAGCTAACACGGCCCGTTTGGCTTAGTTTTTTCAAACACCATACTCACCGTAGGCCCAGAAAATTCCGTCAAAACTGCATAAACGTTACACGGACTAACTACTCTTTCAAGTTATGTGAAATCGCGCAAGTTACCCTATGCTTTCATATATAGTTCTCTATCTGCAAGTAGCAACACTTTTAGGTTCACAACATGCATAATCAATCAAACTCTTTAAAAATAATCATTTCATTACTAAAAACTTCTAAAACAACAATTAAACACTAATTCTCAATTTCTTATCACAAATCAAATTAATCATATCAAATCTAACACACAGACATGCACAATTTGTAAGAAAAGAGAACTCACAATCACGAAAGACGATGTTATCGCCTCTCTGTGACAAAACAAAGAACTGCGAGATCATTGCGCTCTCCTTCCTGATTCAACTCTTTCTGGAACAAATTAGTAACAGAAATTGGTTTAACAAAATCCAGTGTGGAATTGATAAAGTAATAACAATGTGATTTACAACTCTCCTTCCTGAATCAACTCTTTCTGGAACAAATTAGTAACAGAAAGTAAAAGAGACCTCATAACTTACCAGACTCGACAATAGCCGAATCAAATAACCATCGAAACCCTAGATCTCAGCTGCCGCCGTCACTGTCATCTTCTTCCTCCTCCACGTCTCGTCTCTCTGATTTCTATTTATTCTCCAGTTTCTCTCTCTCCTCGACTCCTCTCTCTCTTCCGCCCTTGTTCTGCCGGCGCTCCGCCGGTATCGGTGGCAGGAGCCAGCGGTTCCTCTTCTGTCCGACTCTCTCTCTCTCTCTCTCCAGAAGTATTCATGTGTGTGTGGGTTTTAGAGTTTCAGTAGGAAATAAAAGGGGTGAGTGATACGTGGGTGTAGGGCTGCAAACGAACCGAACGAACACGAACAGAGCCTTGTTCGTGTTCGTTTGTTAAGGAAAATAGATGTTCACGAACAGTTCACGAACACTTACCGAACGAGATTTTTTGTCCGTGTTCGTTTGTTAAGAAAACACTCGTGTTCGTGTTCGTTTGTGTCCGTTTGTTAATTTTGTTCATGAACGCACACGAACACAAACAAACATTAATGAACACAAACGAACACATAAAAGTGTTCATGAACAAAAGCGGTCAAACGAACATATTTTAACATTCGAATAAGATCGAATTCACATACATTAAGCCACCCAAAATAACATTAAGCCACCCAAAATAACATTTACATAATATTGTTAAACATAATAAAGTAGCGTCTCAAAAAAATAAATTCGCATATTAAATTTAAAGTCTTTGTTAAGCTACCCAAAATAAACTTTCATCGAATTACTTTTTTATTTGAGTAAAATTTATATATATAAAAGAATATAAGAAGGTTATAAAAATTAAAACCCCTATTAAACAAACGAACACAAACGAACATAAACGAACACAAACGAACGCATTACCGAACGTTCACGAACATAAACGAACGAACGCGACCATTGTTCATGTTCGTTCGTTTAACTAAACGAATAAAATTTTTTGTTCGTGTTCGTTCATTTATTAAACGAACGAACACAAACGAACTTCCCGCCGAACGGTTCATGAACTGTTCGCTGAAAGTTCAGTTCGTTTGCAGCCCTACGTGGGTGAGATGGTGAGACGCCAGCTTTGACCAAGGACAGATGGTGAGATGCCAACTCACAAAGGTAATAAAAAAGTATTAAAGTTACTGTTCAATTTACACCATCCATAAATATATATGTAATGTAATTGTAATTACAACCTTATCTATCTACATGGATATGAAATTAGTATTTTACCCATCTAAAATGAATTATATAGTATTATAGATATAAACATTATAGATGATTGAATTAACTATATGTGTCATTTAAAAAATTAAATAAACTATAACTTTAAATTGATAATTTCATAAATTACTGTATAAATATATATATATATTTTTTCAATGTTTTGAACTTAGAACTTAAAATAGTATATGTTTAATATATTAAATTAAAAGTAAAGGCATTTATTCTATTAAAAAAAGTAAATGAACTAAAAAGGGAAAAACAAAATAAACAGGTAAACTGACAAAAATGTCAATAACTTAACCTTAAAAATAGAGGTGGACAAAAATGATAAAAAAATTAAAAATGTAAGAGAAACAAAAGTTTATAGAGAGAAACGGTTGTTGAAAATGTTGAGGATGAAGGAAAAATAACAGAAGGTTACTCTACCTTTTGATATAAATTTAGTTTAGAAATAAGACCATGTGTAATGGAATCAAGATTGGGGCGTTTTGGGGGCAAAAAACGCCCCACCTGATTTGCACACCGCCCCCCTCCACCTGAATTGGGGCGTTTTCAAGCCCACCCCAGAATTTTCCACGACGTTTTTGTTTTTTGATGGACCAATAGTTTTGAAGCTTTCCAACCTCCCGCCAATAGTTTTGTTTTTATTTTCAAAATAAAAAAATAATTAATATTAAATGATTGGAAAAGCTTGAAATTTTTCACCTTACCACTACACTCTCATCCTAATTTGAATACCTTAATGATCTCACATGTTAATTAATGTCCCATGCTCCATGAAATTTTCACTTTACTTTACACATGGTCTAAAGTTAATTGTAATTTATACTTTAACACGAGATGCGTATGGTGTAACCGCAACGCATGCCGGTAATAAAACTAGTTACAATGAAACATGAACATGTTTGCAAATATATACATTATCAAAATTATCAAAAATATGGAGATGGAGATTATAATAATATTATTTGATGCACACTCGACTCTTCATTGGTTAAAATAACCATTATACACCGAAACATTTGTTGTTTTCTTTTCCTTTATTTATTTTCATATTTGCTTACCACACAAAATATTTCTAAAAATAAACAAAAGTTGTTAAAAATAACTTTTGTTAAGTAAATTTTTTCAAGTGACGAATTCTCGTTATCTTTTTTAATTTTTCTTTTTAAAACCATATAAATAAAATGCTAGAAGTAAATTGTTTTAAACCACTAATTAATCAATTGAACTACACAACTATTGGTAACGAGGGAAAATAGAGAAACTTATGACATGAGTGGATGATACTTTGTTATGCAATTTATTTATTTGAATCACAAGCGATATTATCTCGGAAATGATTGAATAAGGAAGAAAAAAAATGAAAACCACCTTTAATTTCTTCCTCTCAATTCATTCATTTGATTAGTTAATTAACTAACTAAATCTTGACCCAATGGGTAAAAGCATTTGCCTGGTGGCGACAACGATGGCGGTGGTGATGGTCCTAATGATGAACGCTAGCAATGCCGGCAAAGTGGCACCCGAAAATAGCAAGTTTTGTCGATACGCAAGATTGAGACCCTTATGTAACAGAATGGTTTGCGGCGCAAGAACTTATAACGACGCGTTGAAAAATGCTTTACGGCGAACTCTTTTTATTAACCGAAGAAATTCCAAACTACTTGCACCCGCGCTCGCCCCTGTGATCAAAAAGGTTAAACCTCCATCCTCAGCTCATATCTTAAAAACGTGTCAACAAAAGATAACAGATATTAAAAGTTACGTAAATGATATGATTGTTGCCGTTGATGAGGATAACAAAGATATGATCGAATATTATTTGCGTACCGGCGAGATTACATTAAGAGATTGTGTCGATAGCATCACGGAGTTGGAAGTTCCTGTGCCTCCCGAGCTTTCAAAGGCAGCCAAAGATGTTGAAAACTACAAAGAAACCACTTTGGTCATTTTCTTACAAGCCCCTATTGAAACCGTATACAACAAACCAATGCCTGCTAATTACGCAGGTTGATTACGAGCCAGATATGATAAACGGGCTATGCGACAACTTTGTGTTCGAAGCGTAGTTGAACAACTTGGAACACACCACCTTTGTTACTTTGTTTAACAATTGATGCTTAGTAAACTCCTTTCAATTTAGTTTAAATGTGCAAATATTTGTATGAATTTCAAAAGGTAAATGATCAAACATTATTTTTTGATATAGGGAAAATGTAGTTTAGATTGAAACTGGGATTTCCCCACCGCGCGTTATGTCTGGGAATTCGTAAACGAACCAAACAGTAAAGGCCAGTTTTTTAAAAGGAATGTATACTTGTTCTAATTAATTTTTTTGAACGGCAAATTTATCACACCTTAATTCCACCTTACCTTGCATTTGCAAGGATTTGAACCTACAATCTTACATTTGTAAGGGGGGACACCATACCACTAGACCAAGAGGTCATAGGTACTTGTTCTAATTAATAATGACCCGTTTTTCAAACATCAATTTTAGACAACATGGAAATATACAAAATGCAAACGAGAGCATAAAATTGTTTTAAGATGTATTTTACCTTTTTATTGTAAAGTTTTTAATCATGAGGCAAAATGGATTTTAATGATTCAACCTTTCTTTTTTTGGCTGATAATAATCTCACCTGAGTTTTTCCCTCTAGTAATCTCACCTTTCAAACATTTTGCCCTCAATGGACTCCCGTTAACTCATACTAACGCCGTTAGCTAAAACTCACAATTCTAGACGATTATTCACCGGGCTTGAAAGAGGGAATCGAGACGATGATATTGGTATGTTTAATTGCAGTAATGAGCATGGTTCGATGGTTTAATCGTCAGTTCTGGTCATCCCATCCGAGGAGAACATCAACCTACAATCGACGAACCATGCTTATTTCTGCAATTAAACATGCCAATATCATCATCTCGATTCCCTCTTTCAAATCCCATAAATAATTGCCTAAAATTGTGAGTTTAGCTAACGGCGTTAGTGTGAGTTAACTGAGGGGGTCTATTGATAGCAAAATGTCTGAAAGGCGGGACTGGTTTGATCTTATACGTCACTTTATACAAAACGAACACTTTTTTCATATCAGTTTTTATATCACTTCTTCATAAAAAATAATTATTTCCCTTTTTTATATATTTTCCACAACCAATTGGTGGTATATGTAAAACCATCAAAGTGTAAAAACAAAGTTACCAAATATACAATTGCAATTATTACGTGAAGATTTTCCAAAAGCCGTTTAGAGAGACCATATGCGAGAGAAAGAGTGCGGTGGCCGGCCAATATCCGGGGTTTCCAGCAATCGTCTTTTAGATGTGACGGTGATAACGATGGCAACCGTTTTTCGAAGTTGTTCGTTGGAGCTTCGTCTTAGGTGTGGAAGTCAGCCAACCACAACCACATACTATACATTGTACCTTGTTTTTGGAAAAGAAAAAAAGAATCCTAAAATGGAGGTTAATATGTAATTTTATACAACAGGAAAATTGTAATTCTTGGATGTACTTGTATCACTATAGCCAATGTTTTCAGAATCAGACCGGACGTCAAACCGGCACCCCCGCTGGTTCACCGATCCGACCGGTCTAATGAACCGGCTCAAAATCCCATCAAAACCCAAAAAAATAATAAATAAATAATTAATACCTAGTTCAAACCCTCAAATTCCTGGTCCGGCTGGCCGGTTTTCAGGTCGGACCGTCGGGTTGCCGGGTCAACCATCGGTTCTATGTCATCCTGGTCCAAACCTATCAACCCGGACTGGCCAGGTGTTTGTTTCCCCGTTCGACCAGCCGGTCCGGGTTTAAAAACATTGATCGTAGCATTTAACTTATGATTCAATGTAAGTTATAAATATAACTATAAGACCATTCACACCTCATCCATCATCTTAATCTCTATAATTACACTAAAAACACTATTTCTCTCTCACATTTTTAATTAAATAATATTTTTTATACATTTATCATTATCTTTTCTCTCTCATTCACTCACAACCACTTTTAACAAAAATTAAAAAAATTGGTGGGTGAACAATAATTTTTCAAATGTACAAAAGAGCAGTAACATTTTCTCTCTTGTTCACTCAAAACCACTCAAACCCATTTTAATATAGCTTATGTATACTATACTACTATATAATGTATTCTAGATGTCCCGTGATTCCAGCCCAGCTGGTTGAGGATGTGAGGGTTTACTCCCTAGGGAGGTTCCCGCACGGGGTCCCGAGTTCGAATCTCACTGGTGGCATAAATTGCCCCATGTGGGTGTCGCCTATGGATGAGTTATTCCAGCTCTGCTTCGGTGGGGTGCCGATTCGAACCCGGGTGGTTTGACTTTCTTAAAAAAGGGTTGAAGCAAGCTAATGGGTTTCCAACTGATCTACACCTTCCAATATATATATATATATATATATATATATATATATATAATGTATTCTAGATGGGCAACAAAGTAATTCAACTTTATTCAAGGAAGGAAGTATTGTAATTTACATCAAAGTTTAAGACACATTAATACTTTATTTAATAAAGTTATATTAAATGCACGTTCTCAACAATAAATACTGCTCATAAATATATATAAATATATATATATATATAGGGGAGGGATAATTTGAAAACCCTCTCCACTTAAGAAAACCAAGAAAACCACTCTCATTGATCATAATGATCCAAGGGTTGTAATTAATTTATTATTTTATTCAAAAATGTTAAGATACAAAAAGTACATTTCTTGAATAAAAAAAATAAAAAGGGCAATATGGTAAAAAGACAACACATCCTCTCTCTTATTTTTTCAATTCTCTCTCTCCTCTCTCCTCTCTAATACCAGCCATTCATTTGTTCAAAATAAAACTTATGTTTTTTCCTTTTTAATACAAACAGTCATTCGATTTTTGAAAATAAAAACTTATATTTTTTCTTTTGAATTTTACAAAGTTTACATAGTACAGTATCTCAAAGTAAAAAACGTATGTTTTTTGGAATTCTAGAAATGTTTATAAACTAAAAAAACAAATGTTACTAGTTTTTAACAAATTTACAAATGTGAAAAAATAACATCTAAAAAATCATATAACAAAATAAATATCATTTACATGTGTTGGGAAGATGAATAAAAAATAAACATGTTAAAAAAACGTATAAAAAGCTTCATTTCCAGTCTTCTCGCCAATTCATCAAAAATCTGTTTACAACAAAAAAATGTGTTATTTTTGTCATCAAACATTTGAAACAACAAATTATAATTTATAACTAAAACACATATAACCTACACAATAAAAACATATGTTTTTAAATGAAAAACAAATGTTTTAAATGAAAAAAACAAAGCTTTAAATGAAAAAAATAAATAAATAACACACTGCTCTTTGACACCCCTATCTACACACAATCACACAAGGAAAATAACCCACTGTGGGGTGTCGACACCTCTTCATGAAACAAAAGTGGAAAGTGTCAACAGTTGGCACATTGAGAGATAGTGCAAGTATAAGCAAGTTGAGTAGTATCCTATTAGTGCTAAGCCCAATCATGTTGAATTTCCATCCAATTGACCATTAAGATTGACGTTTGACTAAAAAGCTTTTGACCATTGACCTTTGACTTTCAAAAGTGTACACACATCCTTGAATTTACAAAATCTCTTTCGCACCAAATCCAGCCATGGTGTTTCAAAGCCTGGGGAATTTATGACACATGCTTTGCCATCACAATAACGGAAAACTAAGCCAATGGTTACCCATAAAATCACATGTTTATAACCAAAAAATTCTAAACATGATTATAACCTAAATTTGAACAAACATAACCAAGTTAAAGATTTTTAAAAAATGCAAAGGTTCAGATCTATACACCACACATCTTGAAAGAGATGAAAAAAAAATAACAAGAAGATTTAATCCAAAAAAACAAAAAGAACAAGAAGATTTACCCAACAAACCTGTAAGATCGGAAGATATATACACAGAAGGTTATAAATCTCGATGACGATATTGAAGATCTGCAATATTCAGATCTGTACACCACCCATCTGAAAAATCGTTGACCGTTGCCTCGTCTTCAAAACCATCATCATCTCCGGTATCATTGTTTACGATTGCAAAGATTGAAAAAAAATGAAGTTTTCTTTAACCATTGATTCTCATGAACTGGGTGTGATGGTGTGTGAGGGAGAGAGAGAAACAATATTTGAGAAAGAAGATGTCAAGATGTAAAGGAGTTAGTGTCAGTAAAGCAAACAATATGATATGTTAAATTCCAAATACACCCTTTAATATAAAACTAAACAAAATGATGTGGTGCTTTATCTATCTTTCATTTTGGTTTCCATGGTTTCCTTAACTCACCATGGTTTTCATTTTAGAATTGGCCTATATATATATATATATATATATATATATAGGGGAATTCTAAAATGAAAACCACCCTCACTTGTGAAAACCAAAAAAACCCATCTATGTGGCTTTGGTTGATCCACGTAGCCATCTTTGAAATTCATCACAAGGTTATTTTCGGCATTTTTGCTTTTATGACTATGTTCACTGACAAAAATGAAAAATTGTCTCTCTCTCAGTCTCTCTTGATTACTCAACATCAAACCTTTAAAGTTTACCCATTCCCACATCATCACCTCCCTCCCTCCCCTTCTCTCTCTCTTTTACATAAACCAAATCCATCCAAAAAAACAGATGATTATTCCTAAATCCTCCCACATCCACCCGACCACCCAAATCCACAACTACGGTCACCCCATATGAGAACGAGACGATGACGATTGACGATGTTGAAGATGATTTGAAGCCGATATTGAAGATGTGGACGGCGGAGTGAGTGGAAGACGGGGTGTTGGTGAACCATCTTTTTTATTCCAGATCCGGATCTATGGGTTTCAAGTCATCTTCTTTTGTTTCTAAGCTTCGGTGGTTGAACAGGGGTGTTTCGGCGGTTTCAAGATCTAGATCTGGGTTCAAGCTTCGGTGGTTGAACAGGGGGCTGTGGAAGGTGAACGAAGAGGACGACGATGGAGGTTCATGATGGTGTCGGTGGTTGAACAGGGGAGCATCTTCTGTTATTGTCCTTCTGCTCATGATCTCGACGTGTAAAGCTTATGGTTCGTCTGTTTGGTGATGGTGGTTTAACAGGTGTGTAGCAGCATGTTCATATAGCTCTTTACTGTTAAAGGATTTTGTTGATGTATTTTGGCACAACGAATCATGAACATGATAATTCATAACTAGCTGTTCAAAATGTGCTTTATATATTCTCACTTGTTTTGACACAATTTATTATAGTATTGTCTACAAAATTGATTTAATGAATGCTTTATGTTGAAGATTCTGGTGAGTGTGTGTTCCAAGAAGGTAAACTTAGTGGTGGAGTTTACTTTTTAATTTGGAGGGTGAAGTAATTTAAAAAAAAAATCCTGGTTGACTAATTCTAGGGCTGACTGAATCGCATAGCCTTAAGTAACTCATTCTTTATTTGATGGTAACGAGAGGATGACGATGGTGAAGACGGTACTGGTTGGTTTTGTGAAGAAACTGATTTTTTTCTATTAAAGCTGTATTTTTTCATTTAAAACATTTATTTTTCGTTTAAAAACATATGTTTTCCCTATTTGGGATCATAACTTATCATATGTTTTTGTGTTTGTATTATATTTTTCATATGTTTTTTTGTTGTTTGGGGGTTTAAATTATCCTATAAGTTTATGAAAACATATGTTTTTGTTGTGGGTGTATAATTTATTATATGTTTTTGTGAGATTTTGTGAAAACATATGTTTTTATTGTTGGGTATAATTTATTATATGGTTTTTATGAGATAAGTCATAGAAAACATATGTTTTTGTTGCTGGGATTATAATTTAATTATATGTTTTTTTGTGAAATAATTGCAAAAATATGTAATTGTTAAAAAAACTTACGTTTCCTCCTCTAAAAGAGTGAATTAATGATTTTAGAGAGAGGAGAGAGGAGAGGGGAGAGAGAATAATAAAAAGTAAGAAAGAGACAAATTACATGGACTATTATACCCTTTTATGACTAAATAAACATCTTTATGGTTGACTAAAAAGCAAAACAACCACCACCATAGATCAAGATGAATGAGTGGTTAAGATGGGGGTTTAATGGGTTTTCTTAAGTGGGGAGGGTTTTCAAATTATCACTCCCCTATATATATATATATATATAGGAATGAGATAATACGAAAACTCACCAAAGTTGTGAGAACTAGAGAACTTCTCTAGACCAACAATAAAGTGACACATCACAACCTTTATATTTTTTTTGTATTTTTTTAATTAGGGGTATTAAAGTCATTGTACACATCCAATCGTGGGCATTTTAGTAATAATAACACCCCACCCCAAGTTGCAGTTTAAATAATAATAATAATAATAATAATCAGACATCTATCTTCTTCTCTCTCTCTCTCTCTTTTCTTTCTCTCTCTCGTGACCCCCTCTCTCTCTCACACACATACACACAAATATCTATCTCTATCTCTCTGGGCCCCCCTCTCTCTCATCTGAAAACAGGAAGACGTGGTGGTGGTTTGAGGCTGAGGACGGCGGTAGATGGCCAGGGATAGCGGAGGAGAGGGGTTTTCAGGCTGAGCGATGGCTGAGGACAGCGGAGGAGGGGGTTTTCAGGTTTTGATGAAGATGACGATGGTGAGTTTGATTTAAGAACAGATCTGAACGGGGGGGGGGGGGGGGGTTGACGACGACGGGTGGTGGGACGACGGCGGTGATGATGAAGACGATCAGTGAAGACGACGACGGGACACTGGTATGTTTTATTATTATTATTATTTCTATTATTATTATTATTTTTATTATTTGTTTTATTATTATTTTTTTTATTTTTTTCTGTTATTATTATTATTTGATATTATATGTTATTATTATTATTATTGTAGTTATTATTATTATTATTATTATAATTATTGTTTTTCTGTTACTATTATTATTATTATTATTATTATTATTATTATTATTATTATTATTATTAGTGATGTTAGGGTGAAAATATAGGTTTTTTATGTTGAAATTTTTGCGGGTTTTTATCAGGAGATTATGCTGCAAAGAAGATGATATTTTGTGTTTAAGGAGCTGATGCTGTGGAGACGACGATGAATGGTATAGTTTCTTGTAAGAAAACACTGGTGTAAACATCAGTTTACACAGCGTAAATATGAATGTATAGACGTTTTGATGTAAGAAAATACTGGTGTAAACATGTGTAAATATGAATGTATAGTCGTTTTGATGTAAGAAAACACTGGTGTAAAACATCAGTTACACCAGTGTAAATATGAATGTAAAGCACACCATCATCTAGTTTGTTTTTTTACACTAGTGTATTTTTGTAGAAGTTTGTGTATGGTAGATTTACACTGATGTAAATCATCTTCATTATATGTTTTCGTTGTTTTTTTACACCAGCATAAATGTTGTAAAAGTTTGTGTATGGCAGATTTACACTAGTGTAAATAATTACACCAGTATAAAAACGAGAGTGATATGCTAGAATGTTCAGTTTGGTTTTCTGTTTTAAAAAAATTAAATTAATTAAAAAAATAAAATAAAGTTTAAAAAAAAATTAAGTGATATTATATTATTTTAATTAAAATAATAATATAAAGTTTATAAATATGATTGTTTTTAAGAATGAAATAAAAAATAACATAATATTATATTAAATATTCTCTCTCATGGGGTTTACCTAAATGCCCCTAATTGTACTTTAACGTATTAAAAAAAATACTTATTCACATCTTTTGATCTCAACCATTAGATCATCAAGATGAATGGTCCACAAGAGTTCTTTAGTTCTCACAACTTTGGTGAGTTATCATATTATCCTAACCCTATATATATATATATATATATATATATATATATATATAGTATAAGGTTATATTGGAAACCGTTGTTTATATTGTAAACTCTGGAAACTCTAACTTCCCGACTTTTTTTTATGAAAATTTTAGGGTATGTAATATACATTTTTAAGCATTTTGAGCAAAAAAAAATCGAAAAAGCGCCGAACGGTTTTTTTTAAATAAAAAACGTCTTCTGTTAACATGTAGTTAACACATGGTTAACACGTGTTATTTTTGCTTAACATGTGTTAGTCGATTTTTTTTAAAGTACTTGGCGCTTTTTTAATTTTTTTGGCCCAAAATGCTTAAAATCATGTATATTACTTGCCCTATTTTTTTTCAAAAAAAAATAAAATAAAATAAATTGGGAAGTCAGAGTTTCCAGAGTTTACCGTCTAAGGATGGATTTCCACATTATCCTAACCCTATATATATATATATATACACACACCTTAATTTCACATCTCATGATTAAAGTTCATATTATTATAACTAACAACCTAATAATTAAAATCAACTAATTTTTTTCATCAATATATGTAGGTATGCCATCTAAACTTTATTTTATTTGGGAAGAACAGTGAGATTCAAAGTCAATAACAAACTAACACAAAATCAGACAAGAACATGACTTGTTTTTCTAATGAATGAGTTAAGTGAAATGGGTAAAGTGAGTTGACGCACTCGGTAGGCCGGATTAATTATCAATATATTAAAAATTAATAATCATATAAAGTAATCGAACCTATTATCAACATAAATTATTTAATTTATTTTCTTCAATTGAAATATGAGGTCATATAACCGTTTTCGATTACCAATCAAACTGCCATCTCTTGCGATTTTGTAACTGGTGATTCTCATCCAAAATTTGATTAATGATTAATGATTGTTAGTAACTGAAAGGTCGGGTTTACCATCGACATATAGCCTTCATCTTCTTTTTCGAGCTCAACCACACTTCCCCAGTGTGACCAACAAATCACTGCCGCTACACTGAAAGCTTCGAACTCACTGACCTCACTAATGAACCACCGCCAACACTAGATCCTTTTTCTCTACTTGTCAATGTTGTAGTGTAAGCTGCCGCCACCATCACCGGCCGCCACCCCGACCATTCGCAAGATCATTAAATAGGATCATTATCTTGGTTTCATCTGTCGTAGCTTCCACATCTAACCGGTGTTCAACTTAACAAGGTATCTTTTCATCCTCGATTCACCATTGATTTAATCGTTGTGATCGATAACTGCACTTGATGGGAGTTAGGTTTCCGACAACCTATTGGGTAACTAGGAGAAACCATTTAAAGGTATTGTCTTAAATCGATTTAAAATATTATATGGCTCGAGCCCACTGTTTTTATTTTTATATTTTTTTTCTCGCCTCACTCGATATGACAAATACATGTAATTCATTTGGTTTAAATGAATGTTTTGTAAATATACTCATCCACAAGATTAAATATGCTTAAAATATATGGTTTGGTTATTTTGGTTAAATAAATGTTTTGTAAATAAATCCATTCGATGGTTTATAGTGGCAAATTATTATTTTTTTCTAAAGTAAACAAAAAGGTTAGATTCATAAAACTTTATGCAACTTTGCACACCAGCACGAAACAAGTTACATGATGCAATAATAGTTTATCATAATTCTAAAAAAAAAAATAAATTGGGCAGACGTGAATTTAGTTGCATATTTTTTATCAGTCTATGTCAATTATGAAATGAGCATAAGTGTGTGGTTAGTCACTACCTATATAACTTTATAGACATTTCCATTTAGTTGTGCTTATGGCTCATTAGATTTTAAAAGCAATCAAGAACAATATGAATGTGAAATATCAAAGAGGTGGTGTGCACTTAACCAGTTTAGTTATAATGGACTTGAGAATTTGAAGTAACATTAACAAACAAACCAACCTCAAACTTAAATTCATTTCTTTAACCTTGGATTATGTAATTAGATAAGTTTAATGATTTGAGGTTTATTAAGTTATAAATGATTGTATTTGATCTTTCCTTTCATAATAGTGATTTGAACTCAATTATTTAAAGCATGAAATTGACAAGGATTTTAAAAACACACAATGAACTTGAATATTGAAAACGCCATAAACAACAATGATTCACAAAATTTGATCACATGTAAACATATCTTTAGTTTGCTATGATTTATGGCAATCCACTATAACATTTGACCAATTATAATTTAAAAAGAAATGAAAACTTCATTATTTTATTAATTTTATATTACATTTTGTAATCATAATTTGAAAGTATACGTATCTTTAAAATTCAAATGATTATTTATTTATCATGTTGTTATGTCGATATCCCGCCGCGAAGCGCGGGTTACCTACTAGTGACGTATTATGATCGGTGGGATGTAAGTGCTCTAATAAGTTCTGATAATAAATTAATTTAAATCTTATGTCGGACCAGACCTTGTCTATGGCCCAGTAAGGTATTAAGTATTTTGAGCCCATCCACTTACCAGGCCTTGCCGAAGATATTAATTAGCTGCCCATTTTTTTATGCATAACTATGTGTGTGTATAATAATTGATTTAAGCCATAAATTTATGAATCTGGATTGCAATTAATAAAACAGGTTCTAGTATGTAATTTATATTAATCATTGGTTTTAGTTTTACAAAGAAAATTCATTTGAATATATTAACGAAGGATTTAGAACCTTCAAATGTGATTAATAAATGATTTAACGACATATTGGAAGATTATTTGAAAGTACAACTTTCGTATAGTTTGGAAGGTTAATTTCTTTCAGTACAGGGTGTAAGTCATTTTAGTTGTTAAAATATTTAGAAGGTCTGAATAAACTTGTAGTTATTTTATAATTAAACTTTTAATAAATAAGTTGAATTATTAACTTGATAATCGTTTGTCAAAATAAGTCTTTATTTATAAATGATTATAAGACCTGGTGTGTGCTTTTTATACTTAGTTAGCAAATCGTCAAATCAATATTAATGACCAAGAATTGCCTTGTCAATGAGCCAAACAATACTACCTCGTCATAACTTTAATTTAGAAAGTAACTTAGGGGCTGTTTGGTTGATTAAGTGCTGAATCATTAAGAGGTCTGAATGGTTAAGAGGTCTGTATAGTTAAGTGCTGAATCATTAAGTTGGACCTCTTAATAGTTAGTTTTCTTGTCCCACATTGGTATATGAGAGTTTCATTAACGTTCAGCCTAGTTCAGTGCTTAATGATTCAGTGCTTAATGGTTCAGCAACATCCCAAGTCTTAATGATTCAGCCTTAACCGTTCCATTCAGAGGCTGAAACAAACGCGCTGAATGCTGAATCATTCAGCACTGAATGGTTAAGAGCCTCATTAAGAAGCTACCAAACAGCCCCTTAATCGTAGGTTCTCATGATTATTTTGGATGGAGGCTGATATATGTTATTGTGAGTACGAGTTGGTATGGATTCTATCCACTCATTATTATAGTATGAATCTTATATTGATTGCTAATTACATTTTGCTACAGAGTTACTATAGCATAAAATTGCGTAATCAATATCATAGGTTTTTGTGACTATTTAGAACTTAGCTTATATATGTTACTGTAAGTACGAGTTGGTATCGATTCTATGCACTGATTATTTAGTCTGAATCTTATATTGTTTGTTAATTACATTTTGCTACGAATTTACTATAGTTTGTATTTTAGAATAAAATAGCATAATCATAGGTTCTTGTGACTATTTAGAAATTAATATGTTACTGTGAGTACGAGTTGATATGGATGCTATGCACCGATTATTATAGTATTGTATGAATCTTATATTGATTGTTAAGTAAGTTTTGCTACTGAAGTTACTATAGCTTGCATTTTAGGATGACATAACGTAATCATAGGTTCTTGTGACTATTTAGAACTTATAAGTTCTTAAATTTCCTTAATTATGTACACTAGAATTTAGGACTTAGGTTTTGCTATGATTGTGATGAATATTAAAACCTTTAAACACATTGTTGCATATTTCTTATGCTAGAAATAGTATGATCTGATTATAAGTTGCAATTTAGTTGTCACAATTAGATGGATTAGTTGTTGCTACACCAACCAGATGCTATAATTAGACCTACGACCACAAAGTCTTTTATCTTTTTTTTTTATTTTAATCTAACTAGAAATCTGTAAAATAGAACTAGCTAGCAATTTACTAGCTGGAACCAAGCAACACATTTACAAATTGTATCTATTATATATGCTCGATGAGCATTTAGTTTTTATTCTTAGAGAAGCATATTGATCAATGATAGACAACACCATTGACCAGCTGGTCCGTCACCAATTCCAGGGTACATCCATCGCCCGAATGCGTACTGTGGTAAAATTCCTAGCTTGCGCATGATATTTTGTCACGAATGAGACTCCAATCGACGACTTCCCTAAATAAAAGTCATTGGAATACTACTAGAGCATTGCCCCATTAGTTACTAATGCTTTCTGCTTTAGATTTCTTTTTGTTGCATATTATTTTAGAATCTAATCTAATATTTTATCCTGTCATGCACTCTAAGTCTCTAGGGCTGCATAATCAGTGTCACTTTTAAAAAATCGATGCAATAGATTCATAACTTTTAGAGCACAACCAATCTCTATTCGAACACCCTTTACTTGTAGGAGTACATCTTGGATTTGTCAATTATGTTATGGCCGGAGTCCAGCTCATGACGACCTGGTCGAATTGGGAGAAGCTGTAGGTATTATTGCAGGTCAAAAAAAAAGATTACAATATTCATATTAGAGTAGAGAATTGAAAAAAAGGGGAAAGAGATCTCAAAGATCTTTTTCCTAAAATTCCCGTTTGGTCCATTTATATCATAATCATACCTTCCCCTCAATGAATACCCACCCGTCGAGCAGGGACGAAAGTCGGCCTTAGTGATCCGACGATGCCGAGTTGAAGGGCCGTCGCTCAACGGATAAAAGTTACTCTAGGGATAACAGGCTGATCCCAAGAGCTCACATCAAAAATAAATTAGGGTTAATCATTTGTCATCCCTCATTTCTTGTTTACTGCTCATTTTGTAAAAACATTCATTCTAAATGCCAAATACTCTAGTCGTCATGTTTGAGCCTACTCTTTTGGATTCTTGTTTACCCATGTTACTACTCACATTAAGATTAGCTTTGCTTTAAACTCGAAATTGTTTTAACTAGGTTTTTTTTTCTTTTTTTTTTTGAGAGTAGAGTCTAGTAATACACTTCCATTTAATTTAACCTTTTCTCAATCCAAATTTTCGTTCTACATGTTTAGCCTTAGGGCCTGTTTGGTAGCCTCTTAATGAGGCTCTGAACCATTCAGCTCTGAATGGTTCAGCATTCAGACTTTTTGTTTTAATCTAAAGGCTCTGAATGGAATGGTTAAGAGTTGAACCATTCAGACATGGTGCATAGCTGAACCATTCAGCACTTAATCATTCGGAGCATCATAACCATTCAGACCTCTTAATGATTCTGCACTTAATCAACCAAACAGCCCGTTACTCTAAATGTGATAAACTAAGGATGTGTATTGTCGTATTGATAATAGCATGTTGATAACATTCTGGGGAATGATAACCCGGTTATTTTTCTTCTCCCTTAGTTGTACATTTTGACACATATTCGTTTGGCCTCTTGTCATCGTGACAATAATACCATAAATAAGTTGACAAATATATTTGACAAAATGGTTTGTTTCTTTTCGGCACTTTAATGTATTGATTTCATGAAATTGACTATGGACAACCTACTCTTTGGAACATGACGTTTTCCACGTTATTATAAATTTATAATCTTATTTAATCCTCAAAATTTTCATTACTTTTGTAGGTGTCCCACCCCATTAATATCATTTCAAATTATATTATGGTTTGCTTTCCCACACCCACATAAAAAGAGGTTTATTTTTTTAAGTAAGATTTATTTAAACATGTGAGAGATCGAGTGAATACTAATACCAAACATAACATAATCAAACAAAAAGCCAATGAAATTCAAAAAGTTGCAATGAGCAATGAAGTTTCATTCGTCTATACTATATTATAATAAAGCATAGGGAAGATACCAACCAAATTTAAATAATTACTATATTTTATGCTTATGGTATAACACCTTAATGAAGTTAGTAAGATGTTAAAATAGTCTTTCTACAATATTATTAAATTATATTAATTAAAACTCATCTACCATTAAGTATAAATATTGATAATATAAAAAGATAGTAAAAAGAGTTCTGATATAATT
Organism: Ambrosia x helenae; assembly: GCA_030844895.1. NCBI lineage: Eukaryota > Viridiplantae > Streptophyta > Magnoliopsida > Asterales > Asteraceae > Ambrosia > Ambrosia x helenae. The sequence continues at coordinate 38,948 of JAUTDX010001752.1, read as the reverse complement.
AAACTTTCTTTGTTATAAACATATACATTATGTCAACTATACATATTCTAACTCCCATATACCATTAAGTTTGTATTAATTTTTTCTTTGTTATAAACATATATATTATGACGACTATACTTATTCTAACTCCCATATACCATTAAGTTTGTATTAATGTTATGTTCCTATAAATAGAGCCTTATTGCACTTCGTAAAACTCATTGATAAAGAGCTCTCTCATTTTCATCCTATCTTTCTCTCTATAATCTGTGTTCTTATGTTTACATACGTTATATAGTGGTTGCTAAGAATAACCATTTAGAATACGGGAAGTGGTAGCATCTTGCGATAAACTTTAACAACTCATGTTCCTGATTGAGATATATAGCTCAAAAGAGGAACACGCAAGATGTGAAGCGAAATGTATTACGAGGGAAATTGTGGACAATGTTGGAAAATTCATGCATCATGACACATGTTAGTGATGTAACACAAATAAAAACACTCCCGTTTTGTAATATGATTAAGCTCGTTGTTTGTTTGATTTCTCATGTATGCTAGTGATGATGGAACTCTAGCATCTAGGACAATTTGTGGTAGTTTGATGTTGTTATTTGAATCTCTAATCTAATTCACATCCATTCGAATTAGAACGTACCAACATGGATGGCTTCCATGTTATTATTACAAAACCAAATACATTAAGTTTCCTTGTATTCCTTACATTTATTAAGAGTAAAAGTTACTATAATTCTCTATATACGTTGTCTTCATCATGTCATATACAAAGAACAAAAGAAAGAAAGACTGATATTGAAGTGAAGAGGTTAACAAAACAACAATAATAAATACACGACAATACTAAATGTATGTAAAGCTAAAAAGAATAATTTATATGTTTGACCCGCATGGTAAATTAGTTGTAAAGTCTAATCAAATCAAGTTAAGCAAACCAACTTGATTTTTGATCAAGCCAAGCTCGAGTTTAAGATTCCATTTTTATTTTAGATTAGAGTCAACCCAAACCAACTCGGTATAAAGTGCAAGTCAAACTCGAGCTAGCCCTAGATCGACTCAACCTTTAAGTGTTGTGTTCCCCGCCGCATCGCGCGGGCATCCCACTAGTACTTTATTGGTACTTATATCAATTCACCTGTTTGGTATACGTAGAAGTGCTAAAAAAAGTGGTATCAAAACTGATATCGTACTGAAATACTGATATAGATATCACTTCTATACCAATAAATTCGGTATCCAGATTTGTTTAAATTCATTACTTGTATTTTTATACGAGTACGGGTATGGATATTATGCCGATACCAGCGCTACTAGTAACTCTAAAAACATTAAATCCAAAATAAGAATTTTAATTCAACAAGAACTTGTGACCAAATTTCCAAAACTTCAAATTATATTTAAGTGATTTAGACGTTTGGTTTTTAAGTCGCTTCGTGGTTGGTGAGGACTTAGGGAGTATGGGTGTCACCAGAAAAGGTCATGTGTATCCCACTACTAGCACGGTAACACTGTCGCCATCAATGCTAGTAGGGGTTCCATGAATCGTTTTCTGGTTCTATCTAACGGACCGGTATCTTGGTATATTAAATGTAGCGGTCGAATTTTTTATGTTTTTAATTCCATCTTGACCGTTGAATTTAATTTGTGTTTTCAAACGGTCATATTTTGTGACCGTTTTTATCAAAGTTCTTCTATAAATACAAAACAATCCCACGGTTTAGTATAAAAAATAATAGAAATTATCTCCATACTTTTAAAAAATGAGTGACATTGACGTCGAAGACGATCAAGTTATCATTCCCCCGCTTGAAGTACACCCGATTTTACAACCAAGCGATAGTAGCCTTGAGTTTCTCATGGACCTTGGCAAGCGAGCTGTAGAGGAAGACACAGCAACATCTAAAAAAAGATATGTGCTACGTGATCACGAGGGGGCAATACTCGGTTAATAGATGACTATTTTGCCGACGTACCAAAATACACAGAGGCACAGTTTAAACTAAGGTATCGCATGTCGAGACGTCTATTTCTAAAAATTGTAGCAAATGTTGAAGCAAACTTTGAATGGTTCAGAGAGGGCGTGGACAGTCAGTTTAGAAAGAGTTTTACGCACATACAAAAAGTATTTTCAGCAGTGAACCAACTCGCAACTAGCAATCCTCCAGACGAATACGATGAGTATTTATATATGTCTGAGAGGACGTCGCGCGAATGTTTATAATTTTTTTGCAATGTCGTCATTAAGTTAATTTTTTTAGTTTAATAATATGTTTAATTAATGTTTCTTAAAAAAACTAAAAAATAAAGATTTCAGTGGAGTGAATAAGTTGAGTGTTGTCTCCAAAAATTGTTTTAGTGAAGTAAATCAGTAAAATGATGTGACAGTGCAGCACTGGTTAAAATCAGTGAAATGGTAACCCTAACTTATTCTAGACAAAATTACAGAAAACGTGCTTTATGTTTACCCAAAGTTGCAGGTTTTGTCCTTAATGTTTAAAAATTGAAGGATTCATCCTTTATCGAGGTTTCTGTTGCAGGTTTCATCCTTTACACTAACTCTGTTAGTGTTTGTCGTTAACTCCCCCTCACATGCAATGCATGTGAGGGTATTTATGTCAATTCATCTATTTATTAAATTAAAAAAATAATAAACATAAAGGACCAAAGCCCTCTTCTTCTACACTACAACTCTTCCCCTGTAACATCATTGCCGGATCCTCTGTAATTTTCGGCGACTTCATTGCCGGATCCGGGCAACCATGATCGACCACCGACCATTTAAACATTTTCAATCTTTTTATTGCCCTCGCATCCAAACACTCCCCATTATGCTTGCCCTTATACACGTTCCCAAACGCCCCTCCAAATGGTCCATCCTATATAATCCCCTCCTTCCCAAAACACCCCTTTCCCTTCTTCTTTTTCTGTTCTCCATTAACATTACCCTTCCATCCACGACTGATTACCTTACCGTCCACCTACCATCATCTACAATGAACAACTCACCCTATACTCCCTCGTCTCTAATCAATCATCGGATCAGTAACCATCTTAGATAACCCCTCTTCTGTTAACCATCACCGATGACCCCTCTTCGGTCAACCATCATCATCCAATCACAAACCAAACCTCATAGTAACCTAGAGCGTGAGAGTAGTAGGTCTATCGGGTCCGATGACGTATTAGGATTTCTGGTAAACTCCGACATGGAATCTGGTAGGATTCCGGTGGAGCTCCGATGAGAATTCAGTCACATTTCTGATAAAGATGATGGATTCCGGTTAATTAAAGATGTTGAAAGAGGAGTTGAAGTGTTGACAGAGACAGAAGCATTGGAGATTGTACGGAACGTCGTCGTTTCTTCTGAACAGTCGACTTTGGAAGATGTTAATCGAGAAGATACGCATCCATATTTTTTAAACATATTGTCAACTGATGAAAAGATGACGAGATTCGATCGGGTTTACGCAGTGAAATTGTTTGAAGATATTAGGAGAGAGAGAAGGGGGAGGGGGTTGAAAATGGTGGTGGATTGGATCGGGTTTATGCTGAATCTTATTTTTGAAGATATTGGATTTTTTTAATAAAATTAATAATAATTATTTAAATGGTACATACGAATTGACATAAATACCCTCACATACATGGCTTGTGAGGGGCACTTAACGACATATACAAACGGTGTTAGTGGTAAAGGTTGTTTCCTGTAACAAAAATTTCGTTAAAGGATGAAACCTGCAACATAAACCTCGATAAAGGATGAATCCTGCAAGTTTTAATCATTAAGGACGAAACCTGCAACTTTCAGTAAACATAAAAGACGTTTTCTGTAATTTTGTCTTTATTCTATTATAGAAAAGAATGTCTATTTGATAGTTGTAATTTATTTTTCAGTTTTCAATCAAGTTTGTTTAGTCTTTTACTAAAATTACTTACACTTTCTTCAATAAAAAAAAACCACACTAAGTTTTAGGTAGCGTTTGATATGTTAGAAGGGAAGGCGGAGTGGAATTGATCATTATGAGAGAATGAAAAATAAGGTGTTTGGTTGGTCAATGAAATGAAATCACCCATCTCATAAAGCATTCAATTCCTTCAAAATCATTTCATCCATCCCCTATCTTTTTTTTTTTCATTCCATTTCATCTTACATTTTTCATCAACAACACCACAACTCATCATCCACCACCACAACCCATCACTTACCATTGTCGTCACCACCCACCACTGCCGCTGCCGCTACTAACCACGCCGCCACTGCCCACCCACTGCTGTTGCCACCCATAACCGTCATCACCCACTGACACCCCGCCGCCACCGCTGCCCCCATCGTTGTCGCCACCACCCATTGCTGCCGCCACTACCAACCACAGCCACCCACCTACCACTGCTACCACCTTCCACCACCACCACCACTGCCACATATCACTGTCGTCACCCATTGGCACCACAGGCACTCCGCCGGCACTGTTTCCCCCATTGTTGGCGTCGCCACCCTTCATCGCCACCACTATCAACCATCGGCACCCACCACCGTCGGCGCCACCAACCACCGCCTCCACCATTCATATTTTTTCAACTTGCATTTTTTTTGCTGAGGTCTGCACCAGGATTGGGGGTGGTGCCGTATTGATCCTATCTTTGCGTTCAAAGTTCGGGATCTTCTTTTGTTGGCTAAATGCGTGAAGATAAGGAAGTAAGACAAAAGCGTGTTGTATGGGGTTGTGCTTACAACTCTTTGGAGCTTATGGACCTAAAGGAATGAGAGGATATTTCATGAAAATCTCCTAGGGCTATCGATGTGGTAACAAAGGTTAAGTCATTTTTTTTGTTTGATACGGAATAGATTTAGATATAAAAATTTAGCTTGGAGTGATTGGTGTAATTTCCCTTTCGAATTAATGTAATTCCGCTTTCCTTACGGTCCTCGTTTTAAGAATACACGAGAGGTGTTTGTGATCGAATAAAGTTCATGTTTAAAAAAAAACACCCTCATGTAACACCATAAACTTTATTTACACAAAAGGTGTAAACAAAAAAAAATATAGTTTTATTACACTACCATTCATCCAGTTAATATTTTATCATCAATCTAAATTAATATCCTTTAATTTTTTTAAAGTAAACATAAATTACTTGAATATATATGATTGAAACCAAAGCACACTCTTTCCTTTTTAAAGCCACTAACCACGCCATCAAGGTAGCAAAGCAACCACATGGAGAACGAACTTATTCTACGCCTAATCTTTTTCTCTTCCTTTTTACTCACATCTATCTCAGCCACCGACAACGGTTGTCGGCGGCCTCTTGCGGACCTAGGGAACCGGTAATCCGGTTCCCGTTCCGGCTCACCGGCCGGCAACCGTTGTCGTGCGGGTATCCCGGTTTCGAACTGTCTTGCAACAGACGGAACCGGACAATCATCCGGCTTCCGTCTTCTCGTTCACATTTAGTGAACAGAATCAATTACGTTTCACAGGTATGTTTGTGGAAAATTTAGAACAGTTCAAATCACTTCATATATATATCCAAGTTTGTTTCCAAATAAATTAAACTGTTTGGTAGCATCTTAATGATTTCATTAAGAGGCTATATCTGAATCGGTCAGATGTAAAGATGTAGAGGTAGAGTGTGTTTGCTTCATTAATTCTAAAAACATACTGACCGATTCAGAGACAACAACTTTATTAGTCATGCCTCTTACTGACTCAGCGAAATGTTGTCGAAAAGCCCCTTAGTTCAAGTCACTTCATATATTAGTTAATCGAATAATCGGAACCTTTACAAACGATTCACAAGTTTGTTTCCGAACAAATTAGACCAAAGTTAGGCGTTGTTTGGTAGCATCATAATGATTCTATTAAAAGGCTACATCTGAATTAATCAGATGTAGAGATAGAGCGTGTTTGGTTCACTAAGTTTTAATTTAATAACATGCTGACCGATTCAGAGAAAACATCTTATCGGTCGGTCTCTTAATGGCTCAGCACAATGATGTGACACAAATCCTTAGTTCAAAACACTTCATATATTAGTTAATCAACTAAACGATTTACAGGTGATCTACATAGATCCAGGTTTCTGCCAGCAAAAGAAAATCAATGGGTTCAATCTAACCGATACACCATTCGAGTTCAGTAACTTAAGGAGCTACATTTTTTACAATTGTACATATCAGAACATTGGTTTCATGTATCCAGCAGTGCCTTTTCCTTGCCTTAGTGGCAAAAATTACTCGGTAATCGCTGTTAGAAGCGTTTTTACAAATCAGCCGGTTATTTGTGAGGTTATTAAGGCGATCGATGTTCCGACCCGGTGGAACGGGATATTAAATCGGAATTGGAGTTGATGTGGTTCACTCCGGTTTGTAGGGGTTGTGAGTTGGAAGGTAGAGGTTGTGGTTTGAAGAATGAAGATGGGGAGATAGGGTGCATTGGTTCTTCTCATGGTAAGGTTTCTCAATCTAGTGATGTTATATTACACATTTTTATGCATGAGGTACTACTATTTTTGGTGGTGATTATGGTACAAGTTTTTATGTGGTATGTACTACCATTTGTTCGAGGGAAAATCACGAAAATGTCCCTTTTGACCTGGTTTCTCAGGTCTTGTCCCTTTGATTTTTCGTTGCCTCCATGAATGTTCATGATTTTCGTCGTCGTCATCTACAATTATTGGTGAATTGGTTGAAGATAAATAGATAGAGAGTAAATCACTGTTGGGTTCCCGTGACACGTAGAGTGGCAGCGCTCGTGACATTGACGACAAAAACACCATTTGAAGCGCCAGCATCACTAAATATGCGAACATTTTGGATACTTGGCACAATTTCTTCGGACCTAAACACGATCTCAAGGGACATTTTGTGGCAACGAAAAGTCAAAGAAACATAACGTGAGAAACACGTCAAAAAGGGACATTTTCGGGATTTTCCCAACTAACTAGCTTGCTAGAATAGTAAGACTTTTTTTAGCTATGAAAGTCAAAGTAGAGTTTGGCTTTGATTCTTGCTTATTGGGCAATTTATAAATGATCATTGATTTAGGTTTTCCAAGGAGTGCTACGTATGGGTTAAGTTTAGGTATTGGTGTGCCGGTATCAGTATGTCTCATCGGGCTCATATGCTATGCGGCTACTAGAGCTAGGAACTATAGTGAAACTCGCCACCAAAGCATGGACCTCTTTTCTATTGGCATCATCCCACAACCATCCTCCAGAACAGGCTTAGACCAGACGACGATTGAGTCATACCCGAAAACCACTCTTGGAGAGAGTTGTAGATTACCAAATGACGATAATACTTGTGCTATATGTCTTTCTGACTACAAACCCAAAGAGTCGTTAAGGACAGTCCCAGAATGTAACCACTATTTTCATGTGGATTGTATTGACGAGTGGCTAAAGTTAAATGCAACTTGCCCAGTGAGTGTGCAGGAACACGCCTGAAAGCTCGTCACTAGTCACACCGTGTTCTTCAACATCAACAACTTCTTCTCTACACTCGTCGTAGAAAACCAATCAATAATTTTGAATTTTTGTACTCTTTTTGTAATTTACATGTATAGTTTGTATGTATAAATACACGAGCGGTCATAGTCACACACCTGAGTCATTTATCGTTGTATAATTCTTTGTGTGTCCTGCGTATAGATGATAGAATTCCAATGATTTGGTAATACGTTTCAAATAGCTTTACGAGCTTATCCTCTTAAATAAAGTTGTTTAATTCACATTTAAAATTACATTATAATTATATATAATATCTAAGCATTTAAGTAGTTATAAAAATATTAAAAATATTGTCAAATAATAGATGGTTTCAAAATCAAAGTTGTTTGAATACACATATTCAGTCGGTGTCATGTACCTAACTTGATGTTAGAATATATGTCAAAACATGGATCATAACACATTGATTCAATAATTATATTTTGAAAATGAATTTATAAGTATATATTCTTGTTAAACTTTGATTTTTGTGACGGTATCAAGTTGTCCTTGAATAGATATTCTGGGTGACCACGTTTTCTACGATTTTATACATATTTAAATCATGACATATAACGCTTTTTTTTTAATTAGAATTCCAAATGGGTGATTATAAACATGAAATTCATTAAAAAACCATTTGCATATTTTGCAAAGGCCATTTAACGAAAAAGATACACCTAGGATTGTGTTTGATATTCTTACATGATATTCCTCATCAAAATATAGATTTGGTGGTAAAGTATGCACTCATGGTTCTTTTGTGAACTTGATTCGAGTTCTTAATGTCTGGATTATATTTGATTAATTTGGGTTATAAGGGGTTTAAATCTACTTTTGTGTACAAGTCCTTCCAGTTCCTGCTAATCTCCAATTTCTTGAGAAATTATTCCTTGAAAAGAGTTATTGCACACAACTATATCTAGGAGAATGGACAGAATAACCGGTTAAAGCGGAAAATGGTCATTTTGGTTTGTTTCGAACAAGTTTTGACGAAAATGAGTACACGTTAAAGACTTAAAAAGGGTAGATTTAAAAAAAAAAGTGCCGAAACACTAAATTTTGAAGCCAACTAGGCAAGTCATGTACATGTGTTTCAAATAGGGCTAAGAATTTATACTACATCAACATAACACGAAATTTGTATGTTTTAGATTGAACGTGCAAACACATTTAGCTAAATAGGTCGTGTTCTTATAAACCCAATGAGTTTGCTGGCTTACCGTTTATTTATGTTTTTAGTTTTTTAAAATGTTTTTGTAATATAGTAACTTAAACTAAACTATTTAGGTAGTCTTATGTCAAATTTTAGAACTTTAAAAACAAGTTGACATAGTTAAGACATAAATGCTTTATAAAAATAAAAGTAATATGATTAGTGGATAACGCAACTATAAATAGCAGCCTTGGATTCTTATATGATTTTTACATTTGTGTTCTACTTCTGTGAGACAGCCTAAAACTACTTTCCCAGGGCTTAGGTTCTTAAATCAGTCACGATTGTGTTGTATATGACTAAAAATTTAGAGTATGGTTCTTGTTAAACATGTATTTTAGGTGGTGTTCGTTTCACAGGAATGGAATGGATTTCAAAAGGAATTGGAATTTGATTCCATTCTATATCATGTTCGTTTCAATAAAAGATAATGATTGGAACTGAATTAAAATCACTTGAAATCCTCCAATTCTTGGGATTTAAAATCCTTCGAAGGTAGGAGGGAATGTTATCAAATATGTAGAAATTCATGTCAATTTACTAGTTTTAAAGGGTAGTTATGTCATTTTACATATTTTCCATTCCAATTCCATTGATGATTATACCAACCAAACACAATATGGGGTTTTAAGGGATTCTTCAAAATTCAATTCCAATTCCATTTCCAATTTCATTTCCAATTCCATTTCCCTTTCATTCCTGTGAAACGAACACTACCTTAGTCCTTAAAAATTGCGTAATTACTCTACTAAAGTAGTTATACAATAAATTTTTTTTTATATTTTTCATCTATAAAACATGCTTAAATAAATGGGAAAATAAAAAAAAAATCTATCTTCACTTCTCATGTTTAGTAGGTTAAGTTCATTTGTTTTTTATTATTTCGCTAAAAATTTAACACCGAACTTCACTATCGATAGTAACATCTAAAATTTAGTGATCGTATCCTTGTAAAATCAGAGGCCCATGGTGGTTAAAAAATCAGTTACATTGCTAAGTTCTAAGTTCTAACTTCAAATTTTGAATTTAAGCCCATAGCTGAAAATTTCGACCTTGGCCTATGTCAAAATGCTTTAGTTAAATACAAAGTTTTTAATTGTTTCACGTAAGCAAACCCAAGCCTATATAACCGATCAGCCCAAACCAAACTGCTTAAAGTTGAGCTAACCTAGATGTGTAAGTTATCATAAAAATATTGTAGTCGGTACAAATTTAGACAATTGTACCCTTAGGAACGTGTGTATGTGAAGAATGTTAACAAGCTTCACTATATTTAATATCAACCAGCAGACTGAAGCTCGTGCGTTGCAGCGGAAATTATAGTTTTGGTTAAGTTATGAAGAAAAAAGGGTAAACACGTTAAACGGTGTAAAGAATATATTTAAAAGTTAAAAGAGAAAAACAAAAATATTTAGAACTTGTATTAAAATAACTTAAATTTGAACGAAAAATAATGAGTGTAACAAACACAAAGCGAATTGAAAAATATGTTAGTGGGGAGAGAAATGGAAAGGGACACTTGACGGGGGAATTTCGAAACCATGTATCACGTTTGGAATTTCTGACGGTGACAATGTTTACCAAGTTTGTTCTTTATAAATTTCACCACCGATGGAAGACCGTGTTTTTAAGAATGTGTCCGATTTTTTACTGATTTCCGCTATAGTAAAATGCTAGTCGGAAATCAAGCTTGAATAAAGCTGGCTTAAGCGATTACTGCTCTCCAATTATTGATAGTTGTTTTAGTTTTTTTTTTTTTTTATTAAAGTAGGTTTTGTTGATATTTGTCGAAAACTTACCAATTGATCCTAGTTTTCAGTTGAAATTGAAAAAAATATAAGCAAACTAATAGACAATGCAATACAATTATCTTTTCATATAACATTATATGCCCTTATTAGGTACGAACATAACACCTAACATACTATTGTTAATGATCAAGTGCTTAGTAGCATCCTCAACCGGCACTAGTAAATCCAGAACTTTTTGCTATATGGGGCACTCTAAGGGGATTTAATCACAAGGGAGGGGGTGACGTTTTTTCTTGTGTAAGAGGGGTCACCGACATTAGAATTGGCGATGAGTTTTTTAGTTATATCATCATGGTTAGTACAAGGTTGTCAATCAATCAAAGATGTCAACTCATCGCCATTACCAATGATGATGAGTACAACTCATCGTCATTCTCAACAGTGATGAGCCCCAATCTCTCTCTCCCTTACGTTTTCTTACAAAGCTTGACCACCCTATCACTTAGAAAACTCGTCGCCAATTACGATGTTGGTGACAACCCTTTGCATAAGGAAAAAACTCTTTTGTCATTTAAACCCCTTAAATTGCCCCAATCATCGTAAAAAAAAAAACATAAATTCAGCTTTCACATTGTTTTAGATACAAGCTATTACCCTTTGTATGATGAAAGTGTTTCTGATACGTGTCCTCCATACATCTTCTTCATACGTGTGTGATCATACGTGTCTCTCATACACCTCAGTCATCTTCATAAACACTCACCTATAACAACTAACCGGGTTGTTGATTCCGCCTTCAATCCGATACGCGCGTGATACATTATTTCTTGTCCGAAATCCGATCCTACAAGTGGTATCAGAGCCGAGGCTCATATCACGCGTGTTGCTATTGGGGTTTTGCATCAGATCTGAAAACTTTAAGGCAATTGTTATAGAAAACCGATTTGACCCGTTTTATTGCATAAACATGGTTTTCATTAATTTTGGTGTGTGTTTGATGTTTGGATATGAGGATTCATGTTTAGAAAGTGATTTTATACAAAACCAAATCAAATTTCAATCCAAACGAATCAGATCTAAGGTTTTTGAGAAAAATTCCATGTTTATGAATATTATGGTTTTTGGACTAAAATCATGAACATGGAATGTTTTTGGAGATCTGCTTGCTTGTTGAATCAGCATACAAAAGTGTTTTACAATATTTTAGTTTTAGGTTTTTTTTTAGTAGTGTTATTTTTACTATTTCATCTACATTTTCATTTAACTTCCATCTAAAATTGGTTTGTCCCGACTCCTGTTGCGTAGCACGGGTCACTTCTAGTATTTAATTGGTGTGTTGAATTACAAAGAGTAAAAGGTGGATAGATATTTATCAGGTGTGTTGAATTAGAAAGGAACCAAGTTCAAATCATGTTCCTGGAATTTTGTTGTTCTTTTTTGTTTCTAAATGTTACATATTTTTTTTTTGAAAGTTGTGTTTTAGCGGAGAATACCTAGTGATGCCAATCCTGAGACCCAGGTTTGAATTCCTACCCACGCACCGGTGTCCTCTTTGAAGTTATCTCAAACCGTCACAGAGAATTTTTTCGTGGTGTGCATGGCTCGAACCTGAGACCAACTCCGGGCGGGAACCCTCCGAAGTGGTAAACCCTCCCATCTCTCCTCAACTAAGCTGGGTCATTGGCTTATAAATGTTACAAATAACTTCCCTGAACTTTTAACCAGTTTTTTTTTTAATAAATTACATTGTTGCCCTTGAACTTTAATACAGTTACTCACCTATAATAATTTTCTTCTCTTCAACAAGTATATTTTTTTTATCTAGGTTTCATTATAATTTTTTTTTATCAATATCGTGTTATATGTAGTAATATACAAGTAATTGAAATACAAATATACTTGCTATCAAACAAAAAATATTCAATTTAACACCAACAACAGGAACATTGTATAATTAGTTTAATTTCCACAACCTATAATCCAATTAATATTTTAATTAAAGTTTCAAAATAACAAACAATATACTAAAACTTAAAATAACATTATTCAGTTTACTTTGAAAAATGGACTATAAAATACTTAAAATACTTGATGTAACAACATTTGAAAATCTAAATTCACCAATCACTACCTTAAACCACACTCTTTCTTTCAAAGCCATTGAACAACAACATGGACAACGACCATATCCTTCAACTAGTCTTCTTCTCCTTCTTATTACTCCGATCCATCTCGGCAACCGACTACGGTTGCCAGCCGGCCTCCTGCGCCCCTAACGAACCGCTAATCCAGTTCCCGTTTCGCATAATCGACCAGCAACCATCCAACTGCGGTTTTCCAGGCTTCCACCTATATTGCAACAAACAAAACCGAACAATTGTCCGGCTTCCATCATCACGTTCATATATCGTCAATAGAATTGACTACCTTTCACAGGTTTGTTTCCTAACAAATTAGGCAAAAATGAGTTAAAATCACTTCATATATTAATTAATCAAATCATTTCAATATATTAATGAACCTATCTTGATGTAATTTTTCGCGACTATGAATAAAGAATTTGGAATTGATGAATATTAAGCAAAAATTAGTTAAAATCACGTTCCTAGTAAGTTAAACAATAGCCAATAGGTAGGCAAATTAACTAGTTTGTTTCTGAACAAATTAGTTCAAATTATGTCTAAGACACAAAACATTTTTTTATTAGTATCGGCTTTGTTACTAAAAAAAGGGTTGCGGCACAGTTTGTTACCTGTTTATATCTAACATTTTACTTTTGTGTATTTGTCCTTCTAATTCGATATATATTTACCAAACACGTCAATAGTAAGTTAACCTAACAATCGGAACCTGTAAACAATTCAAAGGTTTGTTTCTAATTAGACAAAAATTAGCTAAAATAACGTCTAACACCCAGAACTTTGTTTTTAGTATGATCATTTTACTATTCAAAAGTTGTTGTGGTGTAGCTTGTCACCCGTTTATCTATTATTTTATTATATTCGTCCTTTTAATTCAATATATATTTACCAATCACGTCGCTAATAAGTTAATTGAATAAATCAGAACCTGTAAACAACTCACAAGTTTGTCTCTGAGTAAAAGGTCTTACAGCCTAGCTTGTTACCCGTATACCTATCACTTATATTTACCAATCACGTCGATAATAAGTTACTCAAATACTCACAACATGTAAACAATAAACCAATTCACAGGTGATCTACATAGACCAGGATTTCTGCCGGCAAAACGAAATCAACGATCTAAACTTAACCGGGACACCTTTCGAATTGGCTAGCCTACATAGATACACTTTTTACAACTGTTCTGTACAGAACTTCGGTTTCATGTACCCCGCGACGCGATTTTCGTGCCTAAACAGCACAAATCACTCGGTGATTGCAGTTAGGACGGAGTTGTTTTCACCTAGAACAATGCCATTTGGTTGCAAGGTTATGAAGACGATAACGGTGTCGGTTCCGTTTTACGGAGAAATAGGATCGGAAACTGAGTTGTTGTGGTTCAATCGGACTTGTAGTTCTTGTGAAAATGAAGGGAGAATTAGAGATTGTGGACCTGAAGATAGGCAATCTGGTTGCCTTGGTTCTTCTTCTTCTAGTGGTAAGGTTTCTTCTTCTAATTATGATACTTAACTAGACATTTTTATGCATGAGGTACATATTTTCATATGAGGTAGTGAGGTACTAATAAGTTATATTTATATATTGTAATGGTTTAACTAAGAAAATAAGGTAATAGAACTTTTACTAATTAAGCACTCCAAAAGTGTAATGATTTAATGTTTGGGATAAAAAAAAAGTTAATTGTACAACTACTCTTACACACCTGTTAGTTTGGTGACGCCGGCGCCCATATTGCCCCATAACAAGTTAGCAACTCCATCAGAATGGTGTTTGGTGCCTGGAGGTGTTGAGGTGGTCTGGGACGCCAACCCACTACATGTTATGTTGTCTTAGGGGCTGTTTGGTAAGTCTCTTAATGAGGCTCTGAACTATTCAGCGCTGAATTATTCAGTATTCAGCGCGTTTGTTTCAGCTTCAGAATGGAATGGTTAAGGTTGAACCATTAAGACTTGGGATGTTGAACCATTAAGCACTGAACTAGGGTTGAACCTTAATGAGGCTCTCATACTGATGTGGGACAAGAAAACTAACCATTAAGAGGTCCAGCTTAATGATTCAGCATTTAACCATTTAGACCTCTTAATGATTTAGCATTTAATCATCAACCAAACAGCCCCTTAGTGGTTGTTAATTTGTTATAGTATAGATTTTTATGCATGACGTACACCTTTTGTGGTTGTTAATTTGTTATGGCACACATTTTTGATGTCTTAAGTACTAATGATAAAACTTTCATTTAACATTTTGTTTTATTAATTATTAATTAAATGACTTTTTTTGTTCTTAGTTGTCACAATGAGAACTCAACTCCCCACTTGAGTACTTGCTATAATAGTTGACTTCCTTGTTCATTAAAGTCAAAATAACCATCCTTAATAATGACTTTGGTTCTTGGTTATCGATCTATGATCATTGATTCAGGGATTCCAACAAGTGCTAAGTATGTATTAACTTTAGGCATCGGTGTGCCTGCGTCAATTTGCCTCATTGGGGTCATATGTTATGCAGCTTCTAAAGCGAGGAACTATAGAGAAACAGAAACTCACCACCAGAGTATCGACTTTTTTTCAATTTCCATCATCCCACGACCACCCTCTAGAACAGGCTTAGACGGGGCGACAATTGAGTCATATCCCAAAACTATGCTTGGAGAGAGTTGTAGATTACCTAATGATGATAAAGCGTGTGTTATATGTCTTTCAGACTACAAGGCTAAAGAGTCGTTAAGAACAATCCCAGAATGTAATCACTATTTTCACGCGGATTGTATTGACGAGTGGCTTAGGTTAAATGCAACATGTCCAGTATGCAGGAATACGCCTCAAAGCTCGTCATTGGTTACACCGTGTTCTTCAACATCAATGACTTCTGTAGAGCCTTCATAAAAAATCAAACATCGATTTTGAATTTTGATACTTTTTTTGGAATTTATATGTATATTTTGTACTAGATTTTATCCCGGGAGCGTCCCGGGGTTGAAAAATATAACAATTCTAATAATACTAATACTAATACTTCTCTTGATTAAGTATACCTCTGCATCTTTAGAAAAGTAAAATTCCAATGATAGCATGACGAATGGGCTGAATTTCAACATCGTAGATAAGAACCTGGTTTAAAAGAAAAAACATGATTAATGAATAACCTGAACACTTTGTGTTTTTTTTCCCGTATGAACGAAACCCCACAAAAAATAGTCGTTTTTTTTCTCCGTTTTTTATATAGCATTTGGTACTCGTTGGAAAGATAATAAAACGCTCGTTAATTTGGTGTAATTTTTTTCTTTAGAAAATCTCGTATATAAAAGTTATTAACGTTTAAAAATTATGAGAGAAAACATAAGAAAGAAAAAATTAAATTTGTTTTTAAATTCTTTTTTCCTAAAATAACTCAATTTAATTTTAGTAGATTAGATTTTATATTATTATTTGTTTTTTTTTTAATTTGTCACATGGCATGACACATGGCACACTCAAAGAGGAGAATGCCTTCTTGAATGCCATGTCATTAAAATTGCTTTCTTTTATTTTATATATATAGATATATAGATATAGATGTATAGAGATCACACAATTGAATCATTGTGTATGGTGCGTGTAGAATGCGTAACACGTTCCATAGAATATTCTAAACAATACTTCCAAGTAGTTTATGTGATGAGTTTATTTTTTTTAATGTAAAAAACTTATACAAAGTTGATAGTTTAAAAAATAAAAGATTGGATTCTCAAAAGCTTCTCGTGTAAGAGCATTCACATCCCCTTCATCAAATCTCATTTATTAAATTACACTAAAAATCACTACTTCACTCCTAAATCTTCTCTCTCCTAACTCACAACTACTTACAATAATAATATTTTTTCATACTTTTATCATTACATTTTATCTCTCCTCACTCACAACTACTTACAAAAATATTAAAATATTTTTAGGGTGAACAGTAGCTTTTCATATTTAGGGTAGAACAGTGTTTCCACCAAATATTTTCTCTCACATCTACTCACAACCACTTACACTCACCTCATATAATTTGGTGGACACACTCACATACATTTGATGGATGGGATGTGAGTGCTCTAACATGGCCAACATTTTAAATTGATTTATTATTTTATAGATATCTAGTTAGAAATAATATTCAGAATTTTAACTGCTTACGATTTTTAAAACTTAATATTTATAGAAATATAAACTAGTATGTTAAATAATGCATTTATGACTTAATCCTCTAGTGCTATAATGTTTTCCTTTTATTCAAAAAGTGAACGGTTTAAATTCTACGAGGTGAATGTAAAAGTAGTTAACAGGAATATTCTGAATTAGTTATTTAGTTTAGTTCGTAGTTAAAAAAAAAACAAGTTATAATAATACACTCATGACGTATTATTCTAGTGGTATAGTGTCCCACTTACAAATAAGGGTGTGTCTTTTATGGGACGGGGAGGGGCGCCCCCCCCCCCCTCCGAATTTTCGATCAGAAGTTTCGAGTATATAGTCTTCGTATGAATTTTTTTTGGTATATACGGTTTCGACCCCCCGTTTAAAAAAAATAGTCATATAAACCAAAACTTTAACCGAAAACAAAGTAATTGTAAAGTCCAAATCCTAAAGTTCCTAAGCCCAACAAATACATGAGGGCGATTGTAGATTCAATGAGCAAGCGATGGAGTTGTTATCACTTAGCTATTCGAGCTCGGCTTGGTAAAAAGCTCGAAACGAGCCGAGCCTTATTGAGCCCGAGCTTGAGCTTAAAACAAAGCTTGTTTATTAATAGAGACCGAGCTCAGCCTAGCATATGAAGCTCGTCAGGCTTGTCGAACCTTAGTGTAATATTAGGTTTATTAATATTTAATAATATGTACCCCTTCATTTAAGCTTGTTTACTAAACTAGCCTGAGCCGGACTTCATTTATCGAGCTTCGAACCTATTATTTATACTATTTTTATTTAAAACATTAACTAATAGATAGTAAACGAGCTGAGCTCGAGCTCTCATAAGTTTTTCGAGCTCGAGCCTGGTCGAGCTCGGGCTTATCTCGGCTCGTTTGCACCACTATCCATAATTGAATAATTAAAAAATCTTAAAGGTCTACGGGCTGAACTATAATTCTTCATCCACGTACCAACCCTTTATCTTCTTTTTAATGTTTTAGTGTCTTTGTTCAATTGTTTGTTAAACAACACTTAGAACTTTGATATTTATTGTATTTAATGTTTGACTCGACCCAAACATGTCACTCGAACCATAGCTACAGAAAAAAATAGGTTCCGTCATGTGACAGCTGACTTCCGACCCCCGTCCCAATTTTCAAACTTCGTCACTGCTTACAAATGTAAGAATTCAAATCTTTGCAAGTGTAAGATAAACGTGAAATTAAGAGTGTTAAAAAAAGTTTACCGTTCAAAAACAACAAGAAGAAAATCAAAGGTGTTTAAAAACACATATTAAACGGGTCTCGTACTCTCATGTTCCTAAGTAAAGTGGTTGTTAGAATATATTTCAAAATATGAATCATAACACGTTAATTTTGGAATTATATTTGGAAAATGACTATCGGGAAAGCATATATTATTGTTGACATTTGATTTTGGGACCAATACAATTATACAAAAGTCGTCCTTTAATAGACATTCTAGTTGACCAAGTCGTCTTTGAATTAATAAAGGATTGAAATGGGCGACTTTAAATGTATCGACGCTAATTACTAAACATACTCATATATGAGAGGATATGATGATGGGTCTCACTTGCTGTTAGGACACTTATTTATCATGTCCCCAGCATAGTATAGTTGATTATACGTTGTTTGTATGTTAATTAGCTCGTTTAATACCCCTTGGGTATTTTAGTAATTTGGCTTGGACGAATAGGTTATGGTCACACGAATAACAGAGCCATTCGTGTATTTGTAAGGACGAATAGGTATATTATAAACCTATTCGTCCAAGCTCATTTGTGAAGTATGGGACCTATTCGTGGAAACATTATGGACAAATGACAGCAGTTATATAAGCCTATTTCATGGTTGCCCTAATCAGTTCTTGAGAGTTTAATGGTCTGAATCTGTTGTGTAACCTTGTTCGAGTGTTATTAAATACATGAATCATTGGAAAACGTTTTCTTGTGTGTTTTCTTGTGTGTTTATATATTTTTATTGTTGCAAAACTCTCGTATTTGGATTTTGCACTCATACTTGAGAAACCTATAAATTTCGGATTTTGTTTGTTAGTCCATCGGTCCTATACATGCCCACCCTTTATATTTGTAGAAAGACTCTAAACAAAAGGTACTCTAAAAACACTACTTTTTCTCTCTTTTTTCTATTTAATAATACTTATTCTATACTTTTACAATTACATTTTCTCTTTCCTCTACTCACAATCACTTTCAAAAATATTAAAAAATTATGAAGGATGAACAGTGTCTCCTCCAAATTTACTGATGAACAGTGTCTCCTCTATATATTTTTTCTCTCCTCTACCCAAAACCACTTATACTCACTCTATATAATATGAAGACCCCCTCATACTAATATGGAGGCTCTACCGTGAATATGCTCTTAGGGAATATTCTCTTTCTTATTTATTTCATGACTAAATATATCTTCAGCCGATTGGTTATAGCACCCGAAGAAATTAATCTTATTCGGTACAAATCGTATTATCTAAAGTTCTACGTGAGAACTAAACAAACCAATAAAGTAAAAAAAATTTCTGAACTTTGTATAAGTTTTTTACATTATAGTTCGTATCTTTAACTCGTCAAAAGTTACATTTTTTTCTAAACCAATAATTATCTTTGAGTTTTGTAGTTCGTATCTTTAAGATATTTTTTCCTGAAATTTCATTGAATTTAATAAATTTATGCATGTTTTTGTAAAAGTGATTACAGGAAAAGTATACACCTGAGATAAACCGTTACCAATTTTATATAAAAAACCTCTTAAAAGACTAATCATTTTATAATTTTTTTTAAGTAATTCATTATATTATATTACTCAAATTTAATATTTTATTCCGTTATCAACATAGTAATTTGAGATAAATGGAAGCATATTTACCTTTTAACATATTTTTTTACTAAAACATTACCTAAAATAAAAATTGACTTACGATCACTTTTTATTTGAACTAGGTGTTACCCCGCGCGCGTTGCGGCGCATTAAGCCAAATGATTCCTTAAACTCATTATCCATGCATTGCGCCCTGTGGCACGCTAAAGGGAATCATTTCAGCTTTTGTTACTGTTATAAGGATATCGAGATGTTTTAGATTCTTTAATTTATTTATATACAACTGAGGAAAAAACCCAGCCCACTTTAATGAGTTCATTTATAGAAAAATAAAGTTATGAACTAAGAAGGTTTTTTCTAACATAATTACCTAGGACATATGTGGAATGTTGCCAACAGTTTATTATATGTCATATCAACCATGACACCTAAAGTATTCTTCATAAGAAGTAAGGTCTAAATGGCCATGTTGTCAGTAGTATCACTTTTAATTCTCCACTCTCTTTTGTAATATACGGGTTTCCGAATGTTTGCCGCTATCACATGTGTGGGTTCAGGTGATGGTTTCAACCCTTTTGAGCTTGTAAATTGTATGGCCCCTGCACGCATAGAGTCACTAATGAAGTCCATAATCACAACATGTTAGTTATTGATTGAAAGCACTTGGTTTGTGGAATTGCAATTGCTTCCATAATACCTAAATTATAAGATATGTGAAATTAGTGGCGCCATACCATACCGCCCCTCGGACAAAGTTGTAAACTTGATAATTTAATTTAAGCTCTATTTTTAATAATATCAATAGTTTTACAGAAAACTTAGCAGAATGAGTTGGGTCAGAAATGAAATTCTGAGTGAGTGTAAACAGCTGCATCAATGGAGTCAGCTGAGATGTATCTCCAAATCACACTCATAAACACCTCCTATCGAAGAAGGGCAAGCGGTATCCTCATTGTTAGTTGCTATGTTTGATTGATCCATTTAAAGAATTCTACAAATTCTTAAAAAGATTCGATTGGGTAAAAATTAAACTAAGATCAACAGCACATATATATGAGTAACTTGCCAATTGAAATGGAATGAAAGAATGAAGCTTCATTCTGCAACAAATTGACTGAAGGTAATAAGTAAAAGAAGGCTAAAAAGACATAATTTTCTACATTACTTGATTTCGGTATATATGAATATTACACCCTTGAGAAACATCTATATTTTGACCAACATTGAGTTGAAGTTTAGAACGGGAGCCTACCGGACTTTTGTGCATTATTTCCCTCCAATCTCCTAGTAAACTGAACAAACATTAGCATGCAGTAAAAATGATATAAGTAAATGTTTGGAATTTGGAAAATCTAAATGTATAAATAAAATTATGTCCTAAAATGCAAAATTCAATCTCCTGGTCAATTTTCTAAAAGTAGAATTCTGCATGTGCATATTGTTTGTTCTTTTCACCTATACCATGTATTAAAAAATCTAAAATATCAACAAAGTTTGTTTCTTGTCACATGAGATTTAAGCTGGACATTTGAAAAAACAATGTTTTTTTTTTCTTTTTCTTTTGCTAATGTGGAAAACATTATACTGTTTAAACAAAATGGTAACTGCTCAACCATTTACCTATGTTGTATTGGAATAAGGTAATGCGATTGGGTGAGCAATGTTGTTTGATGTAATCGGAGAAATCTTTTTAGCGCCTCACTTGATGCATGCTTCAAATAATAAACAAAGAAATTAGTATAATTAAAAAAGTAAAAGCGAGTGTCATAATTGAGTCACTTTTTTCGACCTTTACATATAAAGCTTTAAAGTTAACAATCATATTTGACATGTTCCATATACAGTTTTTTTTTTCTTTTCAATTTGACACATTTGAGATTAAATTTGATCTGAATCGCCCCATACATAGGTAAATAAATGTGTATTTAAGTGCAAAGATTAGAAAATACATACCCAAAGTAAAGCGTTAGATGGTGCAGATACAATTATGCATGTTTCTCCTTCAAACCTGGCATGTTTCCTTTATATCCAAGCATACCTGAACACAGGTCTGTAATGGGTCAGAAACAAAATTCAACTTGTCATATAAAATATTTGATGGTGGAGACAACAAAATGACTTTATTGAGTTATGCCTTTGACCAATTCTAAGCTACTTCTAGAGTTGTCAATTAGGAAATTATTACTTTCAATACATATTGTGTATCAAATCCTGACCAAATTGCTACTTACGGTTTTAGAAGTAAACTCTAAAGGACCCTTGAAAGTTGAAACACAAAACATATACATGGTTGATGTCACACCACGCCAATGGCGGAAACACGTGGCGCAACGCTCGAAAGTATATCAAAGTCAAGATTAACACAAACTATATTTAATTAGAAAAGATCAATTTATTAGAATGTCGGAAATGAGTATCTCGTTACAATATTGCACAAGGCATTGCTTAAAACGATGAACATTAAGTTTCAATGTGGGAATTTCCATTTATGCTCCAACCCGAAGGTAACAGTGAATGAAATCCCGACCAGTAACCGACATCCCGAATTCCACCGTACTAGCCCCATATCTATTCAGCACTTAGTTACCTGAAAGATATGTTTAAAAAGACGTCAATATATAAAATATTGGTGAGTTCACAGGTTTTAGTTTCATAACAACAATATTTCCACAACCGTCGACTCGACTCACTTTACCGTATAATTATTTTCCCATTAAATAATTATACTAGGATCTTGTCGATCGACATTTCGTTTTTACAACATGTGCGAAACCTGCACAACTTGTGGCCTTTGTAAGGAGTAGCTAGCTCCTACAAACTATAATGATGAGCAATCCCTTGAGCCCCATAACCAAACCAAGACTAATAATAATGCCCCGCTCCAAGTCGTTCCTCGGAACCCAACGACTTAATTTCAGAATACGTGCACCCCAGGCATACGCCGATGCATAATCGACGCTATCGATTAGGGGTGGGCCTTGTCAGGCACCAATAGTACTATCCAAATATTCTTTCGGTTTCATTTCCCTGAATTAATGATTACGGAAGAGAGGACTCAACCCCGAGTGGCGATCACTGCTCAAGTACTCATCATACCACTTATCACATTTTAACCTTTGAAAACATTTCAACATGTGACAACGTTTGACAAACATATCTTTCCCCCAGTTAAAACAGTAAAATGGGGCCGTGAAACTCACCTGAACACTGTCTGGCTCACTAGGTAGATAGCATAGAGGGCCTCGCACCTACAAACGTCCTGGACGTATGAGTCACTATTCCTATAGTGCATGTGCCTTGGCAAGTTGTACACCCAACTCCCGACCACAAGTTATTCCAAATCCCGTTTAATTAAGCGCGTATCCTAGGTTTCGTTGGCGTTACATTACCCTTTGTGTTACAAGTTATATATTGCTCTTGTTAGTATTTCCTTAACTTGTATTTTATTATCATCGACTCGACTTCACTTAACATATAATTATTTTCCCATTTAAATAATTATACTTAAGATCGCATCGCTCGATATAATATATATTTCAACACCCGACCCGACTCACTTTGCCGCACATTTGTTTTCCCATTTAAACAAATATGCTAAGATCTTGTCGTTCGATTGTATATTCTTAACACCCGATTCAACTCACCATACCGTATATTTATTTTCCCATTCAAATAAATATACTAGGATCTTGTTGGTACGGCATACACATATATATATCCTTGTCTACTTGTCTCGCTTTCCTTTCCTCATATCTACTTTCCCATTAAGTAGATATACTAGAATTTTGCCGAGACGAGCGTACATATATATAAATGCGTAGTTTTTCTTGTTAAGTATATACGTTTGTTTAACGTCTTATTTGTTTATGTTATACTTTTCTCCCACGAATAATTCCCTTAACACTTAGGAAAGTGTTTGTTAGTTTTCACCCCTGTATATATATATATTTTACTTCCTAAAATATATACTTTCTCATCTTGCCGCAATGGCATTTTCCTCATGATTTGTCCGTGTACGGTTCGTTAACGCGTCTTAATTCGATATCTTAACTCGATTAGTTAATTCTTCCAAGTCTTTCCCAACATGTGCTTTATAGAAATATTATCCACATTTCTAATCCATGTTACTTGGAAGGTTTGTATTTTAGCCCAACTTGTTAACTTAGATACAAAAATGCTTCCAATACTTTTATATTCCCATTTATATAAAAGTATTCATTTTTGTATAAGTTTCTCAAGTTTGATTCACATTTTTATAAAATCTCTATTTTATAAAAATCCTTATTTTAAAACCCTTTGTATTTTTATAACTTTCAAAAATACACTTTTATACAAAATACCCAAGTATTTCTACTAGTATTTACAAAAATCATCCTTGGACTTTATTACTTACATTTTTGACACCGAACTTTCCATACTTGTATTTTTGGACTAATAGTTTCTAAAATATCCATTTTAGTCCTCTAACTTTCAAAGTTACAACTTTAGTCCCTTAACTTCCAAAAGTTGCATTTTTTTACTCTAACTTCCAAAGTTAACATTTTTCACTCAAAATAGTAAACTTTGAAGACTCAACTTTTTATTGGTAAGTTATTTTTGTATCAAAACACTTATGTTAGTCTTGTATTTCATGTGGAAGACTACTTATGTGTGTGTTTTATGTATTTGTCCATTTTAACAAAATATCATTCATCTAAGTAAGCTAACTTAGATTTTCCATCATCTTCATTCATGAACTTCTAACATGTTTTACCACATATTACACCATGTATGATCATAATAAGATGATTTAAAGTTACTCTTAACATATTCAAGTTTATTCTACAATTTTAACCAAAACATCATCCTACTTAGTTTTAGATGCAAACTTTACATATTTTCAAGATTAATACATCATCATTATCAAATCCATGGTTTATTTTCATATCTTTAATCTTCCATTTTACACATGTAAAACCTATTAAAGATTATGTTCAAAACCACCTTTTAAACCCTTCATGTACAACTTGCTTCTAAGAACACATACATGAATAATAACAATCAAAAACAAGATTAAGAAGCTTACTACTAGCACAAGGCTAGGGAAGACAAAACCTTGGATTTGAGAGGGGTTTAGTGTGTTCTTCCAAGTGGTTTAGCTCCAAGCTCTTGAAACACACAATAGGGGTTTGGATGATGGATGTTTGGAAGTGATTTGAATGTGTTAAACTTGAAAGAAAGATGGGTTTTGTGCTCCATGATTACCTACGGCCAAGGGAAGGGAAAAGAGAAGGATATTTGCTTTGCTATCCAAGTATTCACCACATGTCTTCCTTTTATAATTCTTCCATACCTTTCAAATATTGTAAGCAATCTAATGAAGATTGTTTAGTGTACTTGGGTGATTTCTTGGTGGATTTTAGTGTGTGTGTGTGTGCCGTGAGGTTAGAGAGAGATTGGGGAGATATTGTGATTTTATGAAGGACATGTTAATCTCCTTCAAATCCTTTATAATCTTCCAAAATCACACACATGATTCATGAGATCTCTTAGTAGCTTGTCTAGCTTGTACTAGTGATCTTTTGGTGATATGGGGGGGGGGGGGGGAAACAAGGGGCCGAAATTTTGCACAAAGGGAAGCAAAGTCTTGCATGCTTTGGCACTTAGCTAATGATTACTACCCTTCCATGATTACACATGAGATCTTTATGTAGGATTTGTTTAGCAAGTGGATGTGTTTAGGTTGTAGTACACTTGATCTTGTCTTGGATTTCCTTGGCCATAGGGCCGCAAATTGTGCAAGAGAGGGACAAGAAGTTGCATGCTTGTTCTTACATGTCTTACACCTTTTGACTTTAATAAAGCATGCTTTGTCTCCTAGATTACTAGCTTATTATTATTAGCACATGCATGGACACCTCAAGACCTCTTTAGGCCGGTCCTTGGATGGACTTAGGTGGGGTCCACAACTTCAAATATTTACCCAATATTTGTTATGTTTAATCCCTCGTCGTTCGGGTGTCGTTCGGGTATTTTTCGGGTTTTAATTGCGCGTTAATCGGACATTAAAAATACCTTTAATAACCCTTAAATATAGTCTAATTTAAGCGTTGATTGGTTATTTAGGCCTTTGCCGGGTGAAATTATGAGCTATACGCGTATCGGGTGCGGTACGCGCATTTTATTCGTTACCGGGAGATTTGTACAAGACGTTTTCATTTATGGTTTTGGAGTTCCAAAACTCATTATATCTTATGAAAATACCCTTTATTTTATATCCTGGGTGTCCGGGATCTGTTCCGTTTATTTAATTATTACCGGGTAATTGCCAACGTCCATACCGGATAGCTTATTCGCACATGATCCAATCATGTTTTACCATTAAACGTATGCATTCCTATGCACTATTTGGAAATTGCTATCTCCTAAGGCCTTGATAATTAAATCACACATAATTGCATTTAATTACGTTACCCATATACTAATTAATCTGTACGGAATTACCTTATTTTTGCCGGTTGTTACATTCTCCCCCCGTTAAGAGAATTCCGTCCCGGAATTCAATTCAAGTTATCCATCGCAATAGTAATCTTGAACAGGGCGGGATGTTTGCGCTTCATGAGATCTCCTCTTTCCTAGTGAGACCAGATTCATGCTCGGCTCACGCTTAGTGCTCTAACAGATACAGTATCATAGTCCAACTATGGCTAAGCTCTTGGTCATCCCACCTTGACACATCTATCGGTTTCCCGAAATAGTAGAGCTTATCGTCAACCGGACTTCCGCCGGTCGAGGAATTGACCAAAACTTCCTCAGTCTGGGCTTGCAGGATTCACCTAGAGTTCCACCAAGCTCTTACGATAGTCCGAGCTTAGTCATTTCGAGACCAATTTCGATTGATATCTCCGTACCATCGAAGTATTAGGAACTTGGCCTACCACAATCTCTAAGCTTATTGACACCTTCTCGAAGTATGACTCTTAGTGAAAACCTATTATTAGACCGGAGTTCTTAAGGCCTTCGCCTTATCTGCATGACTTCTTAATAGGTTCGCATCTCATCCGAACAGCTCTTAATCTGCAAGATCTAATGGCCATCTCCGAATAACCTAAACCAGGTTATGTATCTATCTCCGTCTGTCAATCGACGCACTGGAGATTTACACGTATGCCCTCCAAGGGCTTTGAGTAGTACACCCCGAACACTGGGATGCTAATTCCTATCACATAGGAAATTTTGGTGAGGAAGCTCATGGGTTTGATCTGCCACGAACATCAATCGTGTCGACACGGAACAATTCCGTCAAGTACATTCAATTTGTCCGAGAATGACAACCATACTTGTCTCAAATTGAATATCCCATGCTTGTGTACAAAGTTTGTCGAACTTGAGGTAGAGTGACCACTACAATCCGATATAATGTAAGTTGGCAATTCGGTGTCTAGCCACAACTCTCTCCGAGAGTATAGGTAACTGTCCGTATGCCTCATCTCGAAGCCACAGATGAGTACGGAACGAGAGGGCTCCAAGCAACAATCGATCATCACTTGGGTCACATCTGACCCCGGGACACCTCGGGTGTCATGGTGATGTCAAACAGGTGATCTTACCGCACCACATAAAAGTCCCCTTGGAAACCTCGTCGGGTATCCCATTTTATTTATCCTTCGGCTCGACTCACTTTACCGTATATTTACCTCCCCATTAAGATAAATATACTAGGTTCTTGTCGACCGAACAATCACATTCAAAATGGGACTTTATTTCCGTAGAATCCTCTGGGTATTGAATTGCTGCTTTCCTCCTGAGTAATTGTGGTTAATGGTACTAGGACGCTTATTGTGGACTGATGGAGGTCGAAAGTTTTTGCGTCGCTTTCACCCCTCAGTCCCTTACATTAAGCAGTGTATACATGGCGCCCGGGCCGTACAATTCCACAATCCTCGAGTAGAACGAGTCGACTCATCACCAACGACAAGATGCTTCCAGCACATGGGTCTATACCGAAAAGAGTTATATGAAACATCATAAATTGTTGTCGCAATGAACAACGTATAAGGTTTATTATGACATATCAACACGTTGGCCCCCATTGCGACAAGTATACAGAACACCAGTAGCTACCCAACCATGGGTATCCAGTACCAGTTCTGTTATATGTGCTTCATGGGTACTAGTGTTCTATCGTCAATCGCAACCTAGTAAATCAATTCCGAATAGTACAGGCCACATGCCCCTGCATTGACCTTCAGATCTTATGCAGAGATCTGAGCGAAAGGAGTCCTGAAACCAAAACCCTCATTCATCGAAGGTTCCATCCTTTCGGAATCTTTTTATGTAAATGGTGAAATCGGGCCATAGATGCATGCATTTAGCATAGATTTCACATTTGGCTTGACGGCTTCATGCGCTCAAGTCGTTACTTAAACAAGCGAGCGACTGATATCGCACCACAAGTAATAGTCCTGAGCCTTCCCACAAGGCATCCCATTCAATGCCTCAGTAGTCACACATATGGGCGGAATATGTAAGCCTTCAAGCTCGTCCTGATTAGTCCGGTGCCATACGCCCTGACCTGGCAGCTCACATTACCATGGTGCCTCTAACAGCGTCTATCAAGGATAAGGGGTTTTGCTCTAGTGTGAGCAATGCTACTTAAAGATGACTGGGACACCACTATCGACTCGAGGTCGAAATTGTATTCCATTGTTCCAAGAATCTACGCCACGACACCAAAGTAGGATAAACCTTCCATCAAGGGAATAACAACATTAATCGATGGGTCGAGACGATCAACCATCTCAATCCAGTAGTGTGGCACCTTTAAAGAGTAGATAATGCTGCACGCCCTTCTGGATTCAGGGTTCATAAACCTCTTAATCATGTACCAGGGACTCCACCAATGCACGCCCATGGGTGGGTCCACGACGGTATTCCCATAATCATCAGTATGGTACGTATGACTCCAAATGAATCCACTGGTGTGAGCAATAATTGAATCGAACCTTTCAACTCTTGCTAGTCCCAAAGGTATAGATCATAATATCGCTCATAATTACTCGATACCTTCAGGTTCGAGACGTATTCGAAATCCCTTATCACGAAGGCAAGTCTCGCCTTGTCACGTGTAGATCACAGGGTTTCTTCCCGACATTGATTTGCATAACCGATCGCTGGGCGACCAAATTGCACAAAAAGGTTAGGACTGGGCATAGCGTCACTGGTGCCTCAGATCCTGAAGATGTACCGCTCACGAAATGCGTGAGCATATACAGGGGTCGGCACATGACTCGGTCACCTACTCAGACGACCACGAGATTCAGACTTTAGGGAATACACCCGTAATCACTAAGGCTAGAGTGTCTAAGCACGACTTTTAGAAAGTCCGTTGGACACCTGAAATCCTACATAATCAATGTCGGCACTACACAATCAAACAAATAGAACAATGACGGCACGAGGGGTTTAGGTGATGTCTCCATTCCGAGAGAAACAAGAGCAATGTACACGACAAATCATCACGTCGTCGAGGTAATCCAACAGCTGTAGCAATACGCCCTCTGAGCAACACGACAGTAGAAACAACATGGCAATGCCAGCAACATATCCACGAAGCACATCAACTAGGGAACACCACACAGGAGCAACATGACAACAGAGAAGTATGACGACAAGGCAACGCCGCAATAGGAACCGTACGACACAGAGAAATACGATGGCAAGGCTACACTACTGCAGGAGCAGTAAACAACAGGAATGCATCATTGACAATGCAGCGTAACCACCTGGATACGCAACTAGCAAAAATAATGCAACTGCAAGCATGCACAATGGGGGGGGGGGTAACACAGTAGCACGAATGCACGCGACAATATGACGCTCAACATGGAGAATCCCATAGTCCACACCACCATAAAGCTCCGTTATGGTGGGCACGCATCCCCGTGCGTCTCAGATCACTTGTGGAGGTGGGAATTTCATTCGTACCTTCGGCCTTGGGCCTAACCTCCATAGGCTCAATGGTAGAACTTGGTTAGATTGGCTGGCGCATTAGTCGTCATAACATGAATGGGAATGACGGGTTCCACATAATTTGGCTGACTTCTCAAGCCGATATTGTTCATGGAGAGAACGACCAGAGGCTTGTTATGAGTCACTCAAACAATGGCAACAGAAACATCGACAGTTTCCACTGAGGCCTGAGAACCATTGACAATGTTAGGCTTCCTAAGAGCCCAAGGAATGATAACTAGTAGTTCAATGAAAGCCTCAAAGAGAATGGAATTAATAACAACAAACTCCACAAAGACACATAGATGGTCATAGCGGCCTGGAAAGGGTCATAGAGACGTCTTCGTTAATATCATTCACTTCTGCAGGAGCCTCAAAATTAACAACGTCAACCCGAGCAGAGCCATAGAACAACATCATCAAGCCCAACATGGACTGTACAGACAACGACAACAATGAACTCAACAACAAATATAGAAACGATGACATCAAGTTCGATAAGTGCTATCGAACCACTGACAACAACAAACTCAGCGAGAGCTACACTTAATAGCGCCAACAGGATTCGCTTGAGCCATAGGATAATAATAGGAGCAACAACGTCAGGCTCGACTGGAGCCTTAAACTCGTCGTAGCTATTATATGTGTGGTGACTGGTATCCATAGGACCTGGAAACCAACCTACATTTTCCCGATAACAAGGGTAGTGGTCACAACGAGCATAGCAAGTAGAGGTAGAAGGATCACGATTTATCGATACACCACGATAAAATGAAAACGATACCGACTCTGGCAACCCAGCCGAGTCATTCTTCTCATTAGGGTCTCCTTACATGCTATCTAGCACCGATAGTAATTAGCTGGAATGCCTCTCTGTCACTCAAGCGAGGCCGGTGAACTTTCTTCCTGATAGGCCATGCCGTGAGAGTATCGAAATACGGCAAGAGATTAGACAGGTCACCGTGTCCACAACGAATGGACCTTGCAACCTTAGTTTATAAATCACCGTAACGAGGGGACGCAACGTCTCAATATCTATGGGGATTGATGGAAAACACTTCGCGTCATTTGCCGCCCCTAATAGATTACTAGTCTCGTCGTCATGACGAGGGTGACGAATGTTATTGCCACAAGAGCAATGGGATTTCCGTCCCATAGGTAAGTTTACCAGATAAACGTGACCACTTCCAGTAGTCCGTCGTTCGATTTTCGAGGGGGATTTTAATGTCAGCAAAAAGCGTCTTGCAACATTCTGACAATCACAGAACACTCTTACGATTACGATTCCCAAAGTGTGGTTCCACTTTCTAGGATTTATGACGGATTCAGACACAGTACATGTAATGAATCTACTCTGGCGTTTCCTCGACTGAAGCGAGACTACCAATAATCCTTGAAAAACAAACAGGAGGTAGATAGAAGAGTCTTATGATAACCTTTGTACCTCAGGAAGGTAGTATGACACAAGTACCAACATGCTGAGTCCATCACAATTCATCTTCCGAACACGATCCAGCGCTATTGCGAAGTTTGTTAATCCACACTTGAATACTCAATACATCGAGTAGTGGATTCCCACGAGTTAATCGTATGCACTTCCGAGTGAGTCCATCGCCAAATGTCGACTGGGGCTTGCTGTTCTACTATACGCCATCATCATAACACTGGCAAACAATGCGCGGTCGTGATTAGTGCCCGAAATTCTTGACATCGTCGAAGTTTATCACAGTCCTATGACTCGCGGATGTGCAACATGGCATGCTGATTTCACCATCAGTCCATGACTGCATTGGTACAACCAATACTGTCGATTCAGACGAGGGCTATCGAGCCTTCCAGATAACAATGATCAAGCTTCCTAATCCCGCAACTTCGATTCTGTCTTCCTACTGGAGAAGAAAAATATCCAACCCTTGAAGACAACCTGGGCATGCGTTAGGTCGAACATGACTTATTCACCATGATAACACCGCAGCACACGGCCACGAGTCTCATATTTAGTCCACGCAGGGTCCCGTTCTCTAGACGCACTAGTCTAGCAGGGACGCACCCTAAGTCTTTACTGGGTTCCAAGTTTAGCATTCCTCGCATCGTACCGGCATTCATTTCTTCGGTAGGCGGCGCATCCTCGTATGCCCGCTCCTTTGGAAGAACTTTGTGGTGGAGACATTCAACTCCTATACAAGGAAGTTTTCGTCTCCCGTCACTATCCAATGCGTGGGTTTACGTCAAATTTCTCTCATGAATAGACGTTCGAGCTCTTCCGTGCTCGTACCATAAAGGTAATGTCGAAGAAAGCTTATTAGGTTAGCTAGGATCAGAATAAAGGGACATCGGCGAGACCTCCCATTTAACCCATTGGTCAATCAAAACTAAGACTGAATCTAAAGAACAAGAACAACTAAGACAAGGAGTGATCACCAATCCCGGCCCTAGCGCCCACCAAGGTTACCGTGCACCCCAAACTATTATTACGTGTGCACCCGTAATGATAATTTGTGTTGCCAGGTAATCTTGTTGCCCGCTAGTTCCGAGCTTCCTGATCCAAAACCGAGATTTCATACAACAAGAGACTTGATCTAGTTTCGCCTCCAAATCACAAACAACGTGGCGACATCCATTAACGCGATAGAGATTAGTCCTTCCGATCATCCCGTCTACAGGCAAGCAGGTAGGCTCCTCGTAGACCACAGTGTCCTTCCTCTTGGCTGGTACCGGTGATCGGTGCAGGAGTGTGGACTAATGTGAAGCGTGACACAACAACCTTACTGGCAAAATATCCGTACTACGTATATGTATTAACTTAATCTTAGAAAATCGGATTCCTATGCAACATAGACATCTTATCCGCATTTTCTAATACTTCATATATCGACACACATGGCTAGTCGGTCGGAATTTCCCCTTGTACAATCCATGTACAATCTTCTTTCTTTTCTGAAAATATTTCGTTGTGTTTTATTTTTGAAAACTTCGTTTTCGAGCCAAAACTGGTTATAGTCTAGATTTTTCAAAAATGCTAGTTCGCTACAACCTTGGCTCTGATACCACTTCTGTCACACCACGCCAATGGCGGAAACACGTGGCGCAACGCTCGAAAGTATATCAAAGTCAAGATTAACACAAACTATATTTAATTAGAAAAGATCAATTTATTAGAATGTCGGAAATGAGTATCTCGTTACAATATTGCACAAGGCATTACTTAAAACGATGAACATTAAGTTTCAATGTGGGTATTTCCGTTTATGTTCCAACCCGAAGGTAACAGTGAATGAAATCCCGACCAGTATCCGACATCCCGAATTCCACCGCACTAGCCCCATATCTATTCAGCACTTAGTTACCTGAAAGATATGTTTAAAAAGACGTCAATATATAAAATATTGGTGAGTTCACAGGTTTTAGTTTCATAACAACAACATTTTCACAACCATCGACTCGACTCACTTTACCGTATAATTATTTTCCCATTAAATAATTATACTAGGATCTTGTCGATCGATATTCCGTTTTTACAACATGTGCGAAACCTGCACAACTTGTGGCCTTTGTAAGGAGTAGCTAGCTCCTACAAACTATAATGATGAGCAATCCCTTGAGCCCCATAACCAAACCAAGACTAATAATAATGCCCCGCTCCAAGTCGTTCCTCGGAACCCAACGACTTAATTTCAGAATACGTGCACCCCAGGCATACGCCGATGCATAATCGACGCTATCGATTAGGGGTGGGCCTTGTCAGGCACCAATAGTACTATCCAAATATTCTTTCGGTTTCATTTCCCTGAATTAATGATTACGGAAGAGAGGACTCAACCCCGAGTGGCGATCACTGCTCAAGTACTCATCATACCACTTATCACATTTTAACCTTTGAAAACATTTCAACATGTGACAACGTTTGACAAACATATCTTTCCCCCAGTTAAAACAGTAAAATGGGGCCGTGAAACTCACCTGAACACTGTCTGGCTCACTAGGTAGATAGCATAGAGGGTCTCGCACCTACAAACGTCCTAGACGTATAAGTCACTATTCCTATAGTGCATGTGCCTTGGCAAGTTGTACACCCAACTCCCGACCACAAGTTATTCCAAATCCCGTTTAATTAAGCGCGTATCCTAGGTTTCGTTGGCGTTACATTACCCTTTGTGTTACAAGTTATATATTACTCTTGTTAATATTTCCTTAACTTGTATTTTATTATCATCGACTCGACTTCACTTAACATATAATTATTTTCCCATTTAAATAATTATACTTAAGATCGCATCGCTCGATATAATATATATTTCAACACCCGACCCGACTCACTTTGCCGCACATTTGTTTTCCCATTTAAACAAATATGCTAAGATCTTGTCGTTCGATTGTATATTCTTAACACCCGATTCAACTCACCATACCGTATATTTATTTTCCCATTCAAATAAATATACTAGGATCTTGTTGGTACGGCATACACATATATATATCCTTGTCTACTCGTCGCGGCTTTCCTTTCCACATATCTACTTTCCCATTAAGTAGATATACTAGAATTTTTGCCGAGACGAGCGTACATATATATAAATGTGTAGTTTTTCTTGTTAAGTATATACGTTTGTTTAACGTCTTATTTGTTTATGTTATACTTTTCTCCCACGAATAATTCCCTTAACACTTAGGAAAGTGTTTGTTAGTTTTCACCCATGTATATATATATATTTTACTTCCTAAAATATATACTTTCTCATCTTGCCGCAATGGCATTTTTCTCATGATTTGTCCGTGTACGGTTCGTTAACGCGTCTTAGTTCGATATCTTAACTCGATTAGTTAATTCTTCCAAGTCTTTCCCAACATGTGCTTTATAGAAATATTATCCACATTTCTAACCCATGTTACTTGGAAGGTTTGTATTTTAGCCCAACTTGTTAACTTAGATACAAAAATGCTTCCAATACTTTTATATTCCCATTTATATAAAAGTATTCATTTTTGTATAAGTTTCTCAAGTTTGATTCACATTTTTATAAAATCTCTATTTTATAAAAATCCTTATTTTAAAACCCTTTGTATTTTTATAACTTTCAAAAATACACTTTTATACAAAATACCCAAGTATTTCTACTAGTATTTACAAAAATCATCCTTAGACTTTATTACTTACATTTTTGACACCGAACTTTCCATACTTGTATTTTTGGACTAATAGTTTCTAAAATATCCATTTTAGTCCTCTAACTTTCAAAGTTACAACTTTAGTCCCTTAACTTCCAAAAGTTGCATTTTTCCACTCTAACTTCCAAAGTTAACATTTTTCACTCAAAATAGTAAACTTTGAAGATTCAACTTTTTATTGGTAAGTTATTTTTGTATCAAAACACTTATGTTAGTCTTGTATTTCATATGGAAGACTACTTATGTGTGTGTTTTATGTATTTGTCCATTTTAACAAAATATCATTCATCTAAGTAAGCTAACTTAGATTTTCCATCTTCTTCATTCATGAACTTCTAACATGTTTTACCACATATTATACCATGTATGATCATAATAAGATGATTTAAAGTTACTCTTAACATATTCAAGTTTATTCTACAATTTTAACCAAAACATCATCCTACTTAGTTTTAGATGTAAACTTTACATATTTTCAAGATTAATACATCATCATTATCAAATCCATGGTTTATTTTCATATCTTTAATCTTCCATTTTACACATGTAAAACCTATTAAAGATTATGTTCAAAACCACCTTTTAAACCCTTCATGTACAACTTGCTTCTAAGAACACATACATGAATAATAACAATCAAAAACAAGATTAAGAAGCTTACTACTAGCACAAGGCTAGGGAAGACAAAACCTTGGATTTGAGAGGGGTTTAGTGTGTTCTTCCAAGTGGTTTAGCTCCAAGCTCTTGAAACACACAATAGGGGTTTGGATGATGGATGTTTGGAAGTGATTTGAATGTGTTAAACTTGAAAGAAAGATGGGTTTTGTGCTCCATGATACCTACGGCCAAGGGAAGGGAAAAGAGAAGGATATTTGCTTTGCTATCCAAGTATTCACCACATGTCTTCCTTTTATAATTCTTCCATACCTTTCAAATATTGTAAGCAATCTAATGAAGATTGTTTAGTGTACTTGGGTGATTCTTGGTGGATTTTGTGTGTGTGTGTGTGCCGTGAGGTTAGAGAGAGATTGGGAGATATTGTGATTTTATGAAGGACATGTTAATCTCCTTCAAATCCTTTATAATCTTCCAAAATCACACACATGATTCATGAGATCTCTTAGTAGCTTGTCTAGCTTGTACTAGTGATCTTTTGGTGATATGTGGGGGGGGGACAAGGCCGAAATTTTGCACAAAGGGAAGCAAAGTCTTGCATGCTTTGGCACTTAGCTAATGATTACTACCCTTCCATGATTACACATGAGATCTTTATGTAGGATTTGTTTAGCAAGTGGATGTGTTTAGGTTGTAGTACACTTGATCTTGTCTTGGATTTCCTTGGCCATAGGGCCGCAAATTGTGCAAGAGAGGGACAAGAAGTTGCATGCTTGTTCTTACATGTCTTACACCTTTTGGCTTTAATAAAGCATGCTTTGTCTCCTAGATTACTAGCTTATTATTATTAGCACATGCATGGACACCTCAAGACCTCTTTAGGCCGGCCCTTGGATGGACTTAGGTGGGGTCCACAACTTCAAATATTTACCCAATATTTGTTATGTTTAATCCCTCGTCGTTCGGGTGTCGTTCGGGTATTTTTCGGGTTTTAATTGCGCGTTATTCGGACATTAAAAATACCTTTAATAACCCTTAAATATAGTCTAATTTAAGCGTTGATTGGTTATTTAGGCCTTTGCCGGGTGAAATTATGAGTTATACGCGTATCGGGTGCGGTACGCGCATTTTATTCGTTACCGGGAGATTTGTACAAGACGTTTTCATTTATGGTTTTGGAGTTCCAAAACTCATTATATCTTATGAAAATACCCTTTATTTTATATCCTGGGTGTCCGGGATCTGTTTCGTTTATTTAATTATTACCGGGTAATTGCCAACGTCCATACCGGATAGCTTATTCGCACATGATCCAATCATGTTTTACCATTAAACGTATGCATTCCTATGCACTATTTGGAAATTGCTATCTCCTAAGGCCTTGATAATTAAATCACACATAATTGCATTTAATTACGTTACCCATATACTAATTAATCTGTACGGAATTACCTTATTTTTGCCGGTTGTTACAGTTGAAACAACTACACAAACATGAGAAAATCAGAGAATTATTGATGTCAGAATGCCACCCAAATAAATATGAAACACTAAAACATGTAGTCTATTCTACCGTCTTCATAAAACGGTTCAACTATAGCAAACAATAGATCTCAATTTCACCCACTACATGAAAATTCAATTTACGAACTTTCAAAATAAACAAATATAAGTTTTGTAAAGTTTTCTAATCTGTTTAAACCCATAGTAAGTTGCTTCTGTCTGCAAAAGAGATCAAAAACAATGATGGCATCCTCAACATTCTAAACCAATATCCTTAATTAATCTAGACGTTCTTGAAGACACATGTTTGTTTAGGTTTGGAAAACCCGAAAACTTTTTAAAACTAATTTTTATCACTGGATTACAAATCATATCCGAATAAAGGTTGGAATGAAATTTGGTTAGATCTACATAATTTAATTGAAAACAAAGCTGCTTAAGAAGACTTGGTTTCTTCATCTACAATGACTTTTCTACTTGCTGGAAAATCAAGAAATAATAACTGCAACATTAAAACTACAGAAATCGCAAAAGACAAAATAAAACCCTAGATATATTTTTTGGGCCCCTTCAAAGTTGCGGCTCCACGCTGCTTCTTTCGAACCATGTCAATTTAGCATATGAAATATCAAGTTTTTTTTTCATTAAAAAACGATTGTTCCTAGAATATGTCTGTAAAAAGTAAGTTTCACAAAACAATAACAAATAATACCCTAATTTAATATGTAATAAGCAAAAATTTCAAATTTCCTAACCTGGAACATGATATCGGGCGATGTAATATCTGCAAAGAGATCGATGCTGCAAAGATGAGTGGAAATCTAGTATTTAAATCGAAAGTTAAAGACTGTAGTTACCTTAATCGCTATGAGATACAACAATCAGGAAGGGTGGTGCTTAGCATGGTTTCATCGAGATCATTTATGAGTGGTGTAGTCATAAATAAGAAGTGTAAATTATATACCTTCACGGATTCCTGAACTTTTTCGGCAGCAGAAGAAAACGGATCAATGATTTAAAAGACTCGTGGTGAAAAAGGAAGTGGAGGCGGTGGAAATAAAGGTGTCAAAGACGGTGAGGGCTTATAAGGAACATGAATATGGCCACACGTGGTGCAGCTGGTCGTGAGAGGCTACACGTGTCAGAGACAATAAAATCCCTTAAATAATGACAAAAAAGGATTTTAAGGGTTTCGAACCTAGGCCACCAAATCTAACAAACAACGCTCAAACCACTACACCAGCAAAGCATTTGTTTAGCAAACCAACAGATACATTATTTATAAGGTAATCATTTTGCAAAAATTTTGCAAAGTACTGTTCAAAGTACTTTGCTTATTATATATATAATAATATAGAAGCTAGAACAATCACTATAAAGGGTTGATTTATACTTAAAACAATTGGTATACTGAACGACCTAATTTACGTTTTCTTTTGTTGTAATTGATTATGTATTTTATTCTTTAGTAGACAAATAATTTGATTCGTATACTGAACGACCTAATTTGGCCATTAACTCTTTACAGCTTATTGTTATTTGATTAAGTTGTCCTATAATTTTATACTCATTAACTATAGTTATTTGTCGTTAATATTTATGTATTTTTTTAATGGTTTGAGATTTAAGCATTATTGATATTGATATTAGTGAATCTATTCTTCATACATTGTTTGTTGTTGTTTTCATATGTATGAAAATAAAGATTTGATAGTTTTAAATCTTGGGTAACTCAATGAAGAAAGTGAATGTATACTTCGCATTCATAGATGGTCGAGATAAAGTAGTTGAAGAATAATTTAAAAGTTATTTTCACATAATGTAAACATTTCTATAAATTGCTTATTTAAAAGTTTAAAAATGTAAAACAATTTAAAGCAAACAATTTGCTATTCATGAATTTTAAATAGTATTATTTTTCATATTTAACATTGATCACATAAATAGTAAGTTGTAGGTTGTTACATTATTTACCAATTAAGAAAATATGTATTATCATCTTTGATAAACTTTCATACTTAAAACACATTAACACATAAATCACAATGTTTAAATACATC
>JAUTDX010000186.1:0-60776 GCA_030844895.1 Ambrosia x helenae | reverse complement strand
TATAGTGTATGATACATTGGTATTCCTGCTGTCACACCCCGCCAAGACGGAAACACTGGGAATGTGATTCGAAAGGTTTTCAAGCAGAAGGTTCGAGCAACACACTTGATGTAAATTAAATAGATACCATCAAAGGAAGAACGATGTCGTAAATTATTAAAATAACACAACATTGTCTGAAAATAAGAAATTGTCTGAAAAATCACATAACTCAAACACCCATGATATCGTATGACAACCAAATCCATGATGGTACCACCCGAGTGTAAGCTCAAACCCAACCCTCAAGTCTATGCTCCGCATGATTAGTTACCTGAAAAACAAGCTAAAAGGTTTGTCAACATAATGTCGGTGAGTTCATAGGTTTTTAATGTACTATGGAAAGAGCTCATGAAATTCGTGTATGACTAATCATGGGCTAGCTAAGCGAATGATTACTGTGCAAACCATGAGTCCCATAATCAAACTCTTGACGGTTATGCCTCGTGCATTGTACAATAAGACAACATATGTATAATAGAAATACTAACACTCTTTTGTATGTAATCGGTTAGAGCGACAAACCAAGATTGGGGGTGTCAACCCAATAGACCTATTAAGTGTTCCAATGACTACTGATAGCTAATTATTACAGTGTAAATGTAAGTACGAGGGACTACTGAGCTCCTGAATCAAATTGTCTTATGTTCCACATGGTAGTCATGATAAAATAACCCACCAAAGTGAAAATGTACTAGAATGTAGCATGGTTATCCCCAAAAAAAACGGAAAACAGTAAAATGGGGGCCGTGAAACTCACCTGGTGACTGGAGATATGGTCTGGTAAAGCTGAAAGGTAGAATGGCTACTATCCCGATAATTGGTACCCTATGATTGTCATGAGTTATAGTAAGTTGTACGTTCTTGTCGTTTATCATACAAGTTGTTTCACCCCAACTTGTGGACCCTTGTGTTGGTTAAATGTGGTCCATGTTTCGTGTATGTGACAACGTACTAAGTTCATGTGTACTTTTGTAAAGGTATGGTTTCATGAATTTCGGGAGTTTTATTGTAAAAACGTATTTATTGTTAATCAAAAAACGGGCCCCACACGTCATCATGGGTCATGGAATATTTCCCAATCCTACACGTGTGGTATTTTCTTCGAAAAACAAGTGTTTTAACACATGTTATAATATTGTTTATGTTAAAGGAATGATTAATACATGTTATAGCTAGTTTAACATATGTTTATATAAAAGCTCAAAACTTCACTTATACACTTTGATCAAATCCGGGGCCTTGTGTTCTACTAATTCGACTTCCACTTTCTCGCGTGTAGTTGTAAATGAGTTTACGAACTTGTGGGTGTATTATATCATTCCTGTTGGATCAATATTGCTCTTTTGTATGAACTTGCTAGTGAACACTTAGGTGTTTAGCAAGTTCTTGATCAGTGATAGCACAGCGGAATGTTATGAGTTTAAAGCTACACTTATCAACAGGAGTTATACTCCCCCTAGATTGAAAAACTAATAAATGATAAGTATTTATTGAGAATCTAAGTATTGAATGAGAATGAAACACTTAGACAGATTCTCAATAAATATGAAATGGAAATAACAATAATATGTGTTGAAGGATTTCTGTATTAAAATCAATGTCTAAACAGAGGGATGAACCCTTCTATTTATAGACTTTACAAATACATGAACCTTGCCAAAAAGCAAGTACTGATGAATGACAACTTATGAGTAGTTTGTCTTCAGTAGTTCTTCAGTAGAAATGTCGGGTTTGAACTTCAGAACTTCTGATGACTTTTCTTCTTCAGTACTTGTGGATCTCTTCTTCAGCAGTTTGATCTTCTTTTTTAGCAGTTCTATACTTAGATTATTTTTGACATAAGTGAATTAGACTAAGGTTTGCAAAAGTGGTTTCACCAATCCTTTTTGTCCTAACAATCTCCCCCTGGATTGATGAAGCCAAAACCTTACTAATTCCTTATTGTTCTCTTCTGTCCTTCACAATTTTCCATATTCCTTTGAAACATGGAATTCTTCAGCTGGTTCAGCTACTCATCAGTGAGAGATCCTTTTTGTGGTTCTAGATGTTGGATTTTGTAAGCAGGTCTTGAGTTGATAGCTTCTTCAGATCATTCATCGACTTATAGGCTCTGCTTGTCTCGATCTCTTCTTGTCACAAGTATTGAGTTGTTTTCAGTAAAGGACCATCTAATGATATGTACTTTAGACTTGTCAAATTCTAAAGTGTAGGGAACCATGGTGGTACCCTGGGATTCTCCTGAGTGTTGGATGTTTTCAACTTCAGTGACTCTCAGGTGGGATTCACTTCCTTGTTCTTGTTGCATCACATTAGGTAGTTGAAAGGTTGGCAAATGATGTTCAGTAACTACCTTAGTGTGCAGTTTGTCTTTGATGGTTTTCTAAATTTGATAGGCAAAGGTGGAAGGATCCCTGAATTGTGTGATCAGAGGTTTTTCTTCTATGTCAAAGTCAGAATGGACTACTGTACTACCTTCTAGTAGTACCATTCTGAAATCAGTCTTCACATTCTCCTCTGATTTCTTTCTTTTGAGTAGTTGGTCTTCTTTGAACACCAGAAGTTCTAACTACTGAAGTTGGTACTTTCAGCAGTTTGAAACTTCTCTGGATTTGCAGCCCTTGCAGCCTTATATTTTCTATAAGTGTCCATTAATCTTTCTTCTTTCCATTTGGACAAGAGGCTTTTGAACCATAACCATTAGCTACTAGTTCTTCTATCATCTGAGCTCTCTTGGCTTTTGCATCTTTGCTTGTTGCAAGTTTGTCTGCAATAAGTTGAGCTCTTCTTGTCAGCTCTTCCATGGAGAGTCTCTTTAATGTGTGGGCTTTGATCTTGCTGTTTAGTAATATAAGACATCAGTTGATGTCTTTTATCTTCCTCAGCAATTCTGTCTAGGCTAGCCTGCCTTTGAAGTTCAGCTTCATAAGCCTGTAGCTTTTCATCCAGGCTTAGTCCAAGTCATCCTTTTTCCAGTGTTTTCGAAATCTGATCTTCCCTGGCTTTCTTCTGAGCTGCCACTAAACTCTTCTCAAGAAGTTCAGCTGATTGAGAGATTGGAGAAGGGTTTAGTACAGTCATTGTGGTAACTGTTGTAATAGGCCTAGGAGGAACAGGAGTTGGTTGAGTAGGTTCAGTTGATCTGGAAGGCTCTTGTTTAGCAGATTGAATGTTGGAAGTGTTAACATTCTGATGGGTTGACAACTACTGAAGGATTGTCTTCAGTACTTTCTGATTCTTCATCAGAACTTTGTCCATCAGAGGTTTCTTCATTGTGCCCTTGGGATTCATCAGACTTTTCAGCATCTTCTATTTCTTGAATAGAGACACCAAATTGTTGGGCCAGTTTTTCTTTTCTGCCTTGGTTTCTTTGATCTCTTTCTAGGATAGCCACTCTTGCCTTTTTCCTGGCTTCAAGTGACTCCATAGGTTCCTTATTTTCTCCCCCTTTCTGGCTTCATCGGGCTTTGATGTTGAAGGTTGGGAGATCTGACCTGTAAGATTAGCAATCTATTTGCTGTTGAAGTCAATCTTGATTGCCCAGGGAATTGGTAGGCATTTGTAGTGAGGGGTTGTGTTTTTGGTTGATCTTCTTGTTGTACAGAAGATGCCACTCTAGGGGAATCAGGGATTAAATGGACTTAAACCTGATCTGGTGTGACTAGCTTCTTGAGCATAGATACACAAGTGCAGGACCTTCACTTGTTGCCGTCAATTCAGTAGTTTGGTGTTTTGAAACATCATCCAAGTCAATGGAATCATCTGAATCCCTGATTACATCCTCAATGAGGACTGTATCAGTTACATCATGAGCTGCGCCCAACTCAGTTGTCTTATGTACCTCTTTTTCTTGGTTCAGAGGATTTCCTACCTCAGGCATTAAGCCTTCATCAGTAGTTGCCACAGTTGAGGTCTTAGCTATGTTGCTTCTTTCTCAGATCCACCACTGGGTGGTAAATGAGTAGTAGCAGCCTCAAAAGTACCAAGAGTTTCTAAGTTTGGGCTTAGAGACCCTGGTTCATCCTCATCTCTTTGGTTACGGCTTTGGAGTGTCACCACATCCATGTCAAATTCTGAGGCTATGTCCCCTGTTTGATGTGTTTGTTGGGGACTGACATGTGTAGATGGGACTTTCTCTTTTAGCCCAGAGAGAAGTTTGGCTATTTCAAAATCAGGTTCAGAAAGTTGGGTTACTAGTTCAGTAGTTTGGGCAGTGGTTCAGCAGTTTCAAAAGAAGCATCAATAAGAATGGTTTTCTTAAGTCTTTTTTTTTGAAAAGAATTGTGATTGGTGCTCTTGGTGGGGGTTTGAGATGGATGAGACTGAGAGGATGTTTCAGTCACATCTTTAAGAAGTGCAGATTGCACAATAGGTTGTTCAGGCATCTCAACCTCCTGAAAAACTTTTCTTTTTGGTTTGGTGGGTTTTTGTTTTTGTACCTTGGGTTTCTTGGCCCTTGGGGGTGTAGGTTTGGAAGATGAGGGTTCCATGGGGACTGGTTCTGGTTC
Organism: Ambrosia x helenae; assembly: GCA_030844895.1. NCBI lineage: Eukaryota > Viridiplantae > Streptophyta > Magnoliopsida > Asterales > Asteraceae > Ambrosia > Ambrosia x helenae. Next base: position 56,229 of record JAUTDX010000186.1, on the reverse strand, counting down.
CCCTTGGTCATCTTCTGGCCAGGCAGCCTGTTTGTGTTGATGCGTTTTGCGACTAAGGATTGGATAAACATAATTAACATGTGTTAGTGATTGGGCCGAAGGTAAATAATAGTGGGCGAATGTAGATATTATGGGCGAAGGTAGTTTGAAGTTGGACGAAGGTAGATGGAAAGGATAAATACAAGCATGTTCATGTATTTGATCCTATGTGGTTGATTAATTGCACGTTTGAAGACATTATCATGCTTTTCTTCAATCCAATCTACTTTGAACCAAACGACTTTGCTCAAGCAAGAAAATACACTCAAGTGGTTGGAGTTTGTTTTGCGTATGACATCAATGCAGGAAGCAACTTGGAGGGTAAGCTTGGTAAGACAGTGAAGATAGCTAATGTGTCTAAACCGGTGAAGAAAACATTTGAGCCTCCAATGACTACTGAGCAGAAGAAACAGCTCAGAATCAAGTGATGAACAAGACGATGGACCAACAGAGAAAACTATCCAATCAATAGTCGAGGGGAGTTTGTTGATGCGTTTTGCGACTAAGGATTGGATAAACATAATTAACATGTGTTAGTGATTGGCCGAAGGTAAATAATAGTGGGCGAATGTAGATATTATGGGCGAAGGTAGTTTGAAGTTGGACGAAGGTAGACTGGATTTGATCAAGAAGTACATTCGACCATTGGGTATATGGGCGAATGTGGAAAATGTCTACGTTCGACCAGTGAAAAGGGGCGAACGTGCAGTGTCTATAAATAGGTTTTGTGATTTTGATTATGTAATAGAGTTGTCAGTTGTGTCTGTGATAGGTCAGGTTCAGAGGTTGTTTTGAGATATTGTTTGTGTGATCTAGATTAACGTAAAACTGATTGTAAAAGCTTATTTGAAAGAAGTTAATCTATGAAATGATGTTGAAAATGATCTTGATTGCGTTTTGATTTGTGTTTTATCAATTTGTTCAGAACTAGGGTTTCCGCACCTAGTTTTGTGACTTGTATGATCGTATAATCCTGTTTTAGCTAAAATCTTTCGCTCACAAAGTGGTATCAGAGCCTAGAGGATCATACAATAACAAATTTGATAAGATCAGAGCTGATTTGGACATGTTTTTGACCTAAAATCTTCTGTTTTTACATAAACATTGTTTTTAAGTGTTTTTGATCGATTTAAAGGAGAATTTGTGGTTGAATTCAAGTTTTCCAAGACTTAAAGTTGCTCCAAATCAATTCCGAAACATAACCTGATTGAGATCATTCAAATCCATGAACTTTTGAAAATCTGAGATCAGAATAACCGTTTTTCAAACAATAACCGTTTTTCAAAAATGAGATCTGTTTGTAGTGGGCGAACCTGGAACCTGACTTGAGTTGAGTGGTCGAACGTGTTGAAAAGTGGGCGAACCTGAGGAGTTAGTGGTCGAACCTAAAATTTTGTGTAGAACTTTTCACTTTCGGGTACAGATTTTCACCTTCGACCGGATCATAATTGGGCGAAAGTGAAAGGAGGTTATTTTGTGTTTACATTCTGGGCAAAACTACGTTCGGGTGTTACTGTTTGGACGAAAGAATCAGAAGGGACGAGAGTGATAAAGTTTGGACGAACATAGTATTTTCTGGTCGAATCTAGTGTATTTCGGGCGAACCTAGGATTTTGTTGAAAAATTTTTCTAAGTGTTGAGATTTTTCTAAGTTTGTGATCATGTGGCGTTTTCAAACTACTCTGGGATCAGCAACAACACAACCACAACAGCAAACGATGGACCCATGGACAGTGGCAGCGCAAAAGACGAACACACAGTCTTCACAACCACTTAACTACATGGCAACGACGAGCACGATGCCTCAAAGTGTAGCACATCCGGCACTACAATCTGATTACTGGGGAGTAGCAGCAGCGGCGGTAAATACTCAAACCACTAATGCTATTTCTACTTTGATTAAGGATTTGTCTACAGGTAGTGGAACTCGGCCACCGAAGCTCATGGAAATGCAAGAGTATAATCAGTGGCATACCATGTTCAAGATCCATTTGGAAGGAATGGGAGTGGAAGGAGCAGAGGCATGGAGCATGATTGTTAAAGGTTACACAGCACCGATTTTGGAGAATACAGGTGAGATGATTCCTTTGGAAAGCTTAACTGAGGACGAGAAGAAGAAATATGTGGTGGAGAAGAAGGCTTTTTGCCAACTGACACAGGCAATCACAAGTGACCTGTTGCATCAGTTTGGGACATGTACTACATCAAAGCAGCTTTGGGATAAGCTTAAGAGGAAGCATGATGGTAATGAGAAGACTAGGTGCCTGAGAATGGAAGAATTGGTCAAAGAGTTTGAGAATTTTTCTTTTATTAATAATGAAACTCTAAAAGAACTAACTCCTAGATATATGCATTTGTTGTCTGAATTGTCTAGTTATGGTGTACAGATTCCAATGACTAAGCAGGTGGATAAGTTTGCAGATGCTTTACCACCACATGGGATCAACATGTGGAAGTTCTCAGAGAGAAGGATGCTTATCAATTCTGGACTATTTCAGAGTTTATCGAAAAGCTGGAAAACAAAGAGTTGGAGGATAGGAGGAAAGCTAGAAGGTCACAGATTCCTCAGAATCCCAGTTTGTATTTTGGAGGCACTTCAGTTCCAGTTGGTAACTCGAGCTCAGGAAGCATTGCACCACATGTTGCATGTATTTCCAATGTCATGGAATCATCAAAACCAACCACCAACTACTTGACACAAACATCATCCTACTCACAACCATCATACACACCACCACAATACAATTCCTACATTTCACCAATCTCCCCAATGCAACAAGCAGGTTTTTACACCGCTAACCAAACACAACAACCAATAAACCAAGTTACTAAACTTAATCAACAACCGGTGGTTTTGGATACATCTAACTTGGGAAATGTGACTGTGGAGGTTGCTCAGCAAGACATTGCATTAGTCTCAGCAATGGTTTCATCCTACAATGGATTAGTTGCTAGTCAGATTGGGAACAACAACTTAACCAACGAAGACTATGCACAGATAGACAAGGAAGAGATGGAACTCATTGACATTCAATGGGCTTTTGCGAGTATAATGAGAAGAGCAACAGAGTTCATTGAGAAAACTGGAAGGACTGATTTAGCAACTTCTCCCAACACAACCTATGGATTCAACAAGGAGAAGGTTACGTGTTTTAATTGTGGAGAAAAAGGACATTTAAAAGGGAATGCACCCAGCCACCTAAACAAGGTAATCGAAACCCTTTCAATGCAAATTACCAGAACCGTCAACAACAAAACCAAGTTTCTTACCAAAATAACAACAACTACCAAAACCGAAACTTTAACAACCAAAACAGACAACCAAACACTCAAAACCAGATTCAAAACCAATCTCCTAACAACACAAACCGAACAGTTGTACCTATCACTACACCTAATGAGACTCAACAGAATGCGAGTCAGAACCAAGCTTTGGTGACTCAACAGGATGAAAGGTTTGACTGGTCAGGTATGCAAATAGGAGTTGAGGAAGTGACTACTGGTGGGAATGTGGCATGTGTTGCTTATCAGGTTGATATGGAAGAGTCGGTGGCAGTTGATGAGAAGAAAGAAACTGAGGAGTGTGAAAGTGATGATTCTGAGACTGAGATGGAAGTGGAGAATGAACCTGTTGAGGTTAAGGCTGAGGAAACGAGTTCTGGAATGGTGATTGATTCTGTTACTGATGTTCCCGAAGAGTGTAGATCAGTTTATTCAGATTCTGAGAGCGAATCAGACACAGAGGCAAGTGTTGATTCTTTAGATGATGATATTGATCAGTTGCTGGCAGAAGCTGACTTTTTGATGACGAGGAAGTCGTGCATTGCTGATGATGCTTTCACCAAGATTGACTACTCCAAGTTTTTCACTGGAAAGGAAGCTCATTTCGCGTTGATGGCCATGACTGAACCGCCAAAACCTGTAAGTTCTGAATCTAGCACTGATGTTATGAGTGATAAATATTGTGGAACATGTGATAGATTGACTGAGGAGAATAAACAACTCCGAATATCACGTGATAGTGCTATCTTGAACAGTCAATCTACTCGCAAAGAGTTGAATGCTTTCAACAAAGTATTAGATGGCTATAAAAAGGACATTTCCGACTTGAAAAACACTTTGTCATTGAAACAATTGGCAATAAACAACTATATCAATGAAATTGAAAACACCAAGTTGGAAATGGCAGCCATAAAATGCTTTGCTGAAAAGGTTAACAAGAAGTTGGAAAGTTATAAGAATGTTGCTTATGTGGTAGACCATATCATTGATGATAACACCACCAATTACAAGTCTGTACCATCTCCGGTTCTTTTTGAAAATCATAACTATCACCAAGTTATACCGGAGAGTTCGGTAAAATCAGACTCATCATCGGAAATGGAATCTAATACCTCGAGTATTGGTGATCCTTATTCCGATGTGAGACCGATTTTAGGCTTGAATGATGAGGGTGTTTATGCTGAAAGTGTGAATTCAGACTCAGAGAATGATGATACTGGTAGTGATCAAACTGTTAATGTATGTGAGATTCCAAAAGAAAATCACATCATTACTACTGAACCAGTGTCACCATCTGATCATGTTCATCCGATGGCAAATGCTAATCGTGATAAAAAGTCTGAAAAGATTGATGTTAAGAAAGATAATGATGTTAAGAATGTTGTTAAAATGAATGAGTTGAATGAACCAAGTGACAAACCTGTCAAGGTGTTTTATCGGATGGAAGGATCCGATAAGATCATTTCTGATGAGGAATTTCCAATCAAAAACGTTAACTATTCTAAACTTGATAAAATCTGGCAAGAAAGCACTATTTGGTTTCCAAAACATGAGAGAACAAACGAAATTCCACCAGAAATATTAAAGAAATTGTTTTCAGATGTTCCTCAAGAACCAAAGGTACATGTCACTGAGTTCATTCGACCAAATGATAAAGCAAATGGTTTTCATGAGCCCTCTTACTCGAAAGGACCACTTCCTGAGAGTTTGAGGAATCAACAGTATAATGATCAATTTCCTGTTAGATCATTTGCTCCACCAAATGCTCATTATGTTTTTGAAGAATATAGAAAATGCTTTAAATGTGGAGAACGTGGGCATTTACTTGCTCAGTGTCCATATGTAAGGCATAAAAGACATGAGGTTGAAGTTAGAAATTCCATGAGAAAGCCGATTGATCATTATGTTCCACCACATAGACGGGTTGTTCCTCAACAACAACAGTTTTATAATCAAAACAATTTTCAAATGAGGAACAATCGTCCATTTCAATATGATCAAAGAAATCGGATTGCTATGGAACAGTCATGGAGAAAGCCTGTGGTGAACTCAACAGTTGATAGGCAAAAGGTTCCACAAAAACCAATTGTCAAATCAAATGTTGGACCTAAGTCTGTTAACTCAGATAAGGTTGCCAAGAAAGTTACTTTTAGTAACAATGTTCAGAAACCAATTGAGAAACCAAAATCTCAAATTCGTATTCTTAAAAGGTCTGAACAATCTTGGACACCAAATGGTACCCCAGGAGCTTCTACTTCGAAGGTAAGTGATAAAAATGAAAGTGTTTTGAACAATCAGAAAAAGATTGATCCAAAACAGAAAGTTGTTGAAAAAGTTAATGAGGATGTTTCTTTGAAAGCCAATGTTCAAAGGCCCAAGACTCAGGCTTGGGTCCCCCGAAAGAACTAAATGTTTACTTTTTGTGTGCAGGGAGCTTCAGTTGGCCCTATTAGCAGTCTTTGGATTGTTGATAGTGGAGCTTCAGGCCACATGACGGGGGATCTCGCATTGCTGTTTGATGTGAAAAACATTAATGGAGGGTATGTCGCTTTCGCGGGTAATAAAGGAGGATATATCACGATGGAAGGAAGCGTGAGTAATGGGATTGTGACTTTCGAGCGGATTTCTTATGTCAAGCAGATAGACTATAATTTGTTGAGCGTCAGTCAAATATGCGATAAACAATTTTCTGTGCATTTTGATGACAAATCCTGTTATATTCTCAAACCGGGCTTCAAAATTCCAAAGGAATGGGTAATGTTGATGGCACCTCGAGTCAACAATCTCTATATTCTTGACATGTCCAAGGCGATGACATCACAGGGGCAGATAACATGCTTTCTATCCAAGGCGACCGAAAAAGAATCGATAATGTGGCACCGCAGAATGGGGCACATTCATCTGAGGAAAATGAATCAATTAGTGAGAAATGGGCTTGTCGATGGAGTAAACGTGAAACATTTCCATCTGAACGACAAGTGTGTAAGTTGTATGAAAGGAAAACAACACAAACAGTCCTATAAAGTGAAGAAAGTTAACTCTGTTGAGATGCCGCTTGAGCGATTGCACATGGACCTTTTTGGACCAGTCAAGCGCAAAAGTCATCTTGGAGAGCTTTATTGTTTAGTCGTCACTGATGACTATTCACGATTTTCATGGGTAATGTGTTTGAAAAACAAAAGCGACACCTTTACCAACCTACAAGTTCTGTTCACTCGATTGGAGAATATCTACAATTTGAAGATAAAAAGAATCAGGAGTGACAACGGGACGGAGTTCAAAAATGCCAAGATGGATGAACTTTGTGAAAGCAAAGGGATACATCATGAATATTCGGCTCCGTATACCCCGCAACAGAACGGTGTTGCTGAAAGAAAGAATAGGACTCTAATTGAGGCTGCTCGAACAATGCTCGCTGACTCAAATCTTCCGGTAATGTTTTGGAACGAGGCGATTTATGCAGCAAATTATACATTAAATCGGGTTATAACAGTGAAGAAGTTTGGTAAAACATCTTATGAGCTGTTACACCGACGAAAGCCCAATTTAGAGTATCTAGAACCATTTGGGGCGCCATGCACGATGTTGAATCCAGGTGAGAAGTTTAGTCCTAAAGCTGAGGAGGGATATTTTGTTGGATATGCAACCCCGCTCAAACGGGTATTCAACAAGCGAACTCGTCAAGTGGAGGATTGGGCTAACGTGGAAGTTCAACGATACACTCAAAATTTGCAAGGCACGGGTCCTGATTGGATGTTTGATTACAAAGATTTCTTTGAATCATTCAACCTAGATAGCTTGGTTGAAGAAGCTGTTATCAGATTACTTTACGAGTGTGAAAACGCGGCAACTTCACCGTTGATGCGTCCAATCACCGTGAATCCCCCACCAGCTTCTAATGATACCAGTGCTCCTATACAAGAGGAAGAGATGTTTCAAGAGGCTTCAACTTCATTAGACACTTCAGAATCTGAAGATGAACAATTTGAAGAAGCAGTTCTTGAACATGCAGAAGAATTAGAGGCGCAACCTGTGAACCCAACTCCAAATCCAGATGTTGCTTCATCATCAAACACGGGTCATGATCAGGATGCTGTAGAAAACTTGACTGCTCAGACGGGAGTGATTGTACCTGTTAATCCGGAATCTCGGATTCATCGAATTCACCCGCTAGAGCAAGTTATTGGTGATCCTGGAAATGGCGTTATGACCAGAGGGCAGCTAAAAAGCGTTAACTCGCCAGAGAGTTTTGGTGCTTTAGCATTGTATGCCAAAATTCAGAAATCTGGTAGTCAAAATGATTGGTCGTTTGCATGTTATGTGTCGCAGGTAGAGCCAAGGACATACAAAGACGCTTTGAATGAAGATGCCTGGGTTGAGGCAATGCAGGAGGAGTTATTGCAATTCCAGAAATTGGGAGTCTGGACGCTCACAGATTTGCCACCGGGAAGGAAGAAAATAGGCACTAAGTGGGTGTTTAAGTGCAAAAAGGATGATCGTGGAGTTATTGTTCGCAACAAAGCCAGATTGGTTGTGCAGGGTTTTCATCAAATCGAAGGAATTGATTACAATGAAATCTATGCACCAGTAGCACGAATTGAAGCTATTCGGATGTTCCTCGCGTTTGCTTCATACAAGAAATTCAAAGTCTATCAAATGGACGTCAAGAGCGCATTTTTGTACGGGAAAGTCAAGGAGGAGGTTTATGTTGGGCAGCCACCAGGCTTTGAGGACCCAATCCACCGGGACAAGGTCTACGTGCTGAACAAAGCTTTATATGGTTTGCACCAGGCTCCAAGACAGTGGTACGAGGAGCTAAGTACATACCTCATCTCCAAAGGATTCAAGCGCGGCCTCGTCGATTGCACCCTCTTTACGAAGAAGACGGGAGATGACTTGCTTCTAGTACAGATTTACGTTGATGATATTATATTTGGTTCAACTAACGAACTTTTGTGCAGGGAATTCGAAACTGTTATGCAGGAAAAGTTCGAAATGAGCGCTATGGGGGAGATGCAGTTTTTCCTCGGCTTACAGGTGGACCAAAGACCCGACGGGATCTTCATTCACCAGACGAAATATGTATCCGACATCTTGAGCCGATTCCAGATGGAGGACTCTAAGCCGATGGATACCCCGATTCAACCCAATCACGGGATTGGAGTAGACGCTAAGGGGGAGCTGACAGACCCATTTACATACAGAGCAATCATCGGATCTCTGATGTATTTGACAGCGTCTCGACCAGATATTATGTATGCAACGTGTCTCTGTGCTCGCTATCAATCGAAGCCGAAACAAAGTCATCTGACGGCGGTTAAGCGTATCCTTCGATATCTGAAGGGTTGTCCATCAAAAGGACTTTGGTACCCTAATGATGATGATTTTGATTTTATTGCTTTTAGTGATGCAGATTGGGGCGACTGTGATAAAGACAGCAAATCAACAACAGCCGGTTGCCAGTTTTTAGGGAGCAGGTTAATTACCTGGCAATGCAAGAAACAAACTTCCGTCGCACTGTCTACATGTGAAGCCGCGTACATTTCAGCCTCGAGTTGCTGTTCGCAAGTGCTCTGGATCCAACAACAGATGGTCGATTACGGTTTGCAGTTTCTTAAAACCCCTATACACTGTGACAACGAAGCCGCAATTGCATTAACTAAAAATACTGAAAATCATTCTAAAGCGAAACATATCCGGATTAAATATCATTTTATCCGTGATTGTTACGCTAAGGAATTGATAGATATGGTCAAAATCCATACTGACTACCAACGTGCAGATTTGTTTACAAAAGCTTTTGACAGACCCCGCTTTGAATATCTTTTAAAAGTAAACAATATAAAGGAAAAACAGGACTAATCGGCTCCTCGGTTTATCGCTTTTTAATTTTTAATTTTAGTTTTAAATTTTTGCTAATTGGGAATTTCTCTTTGCTAATTGGGAATTTCTCTTTACTATCATAATCCTCAACGAAGTTGATGCTTTCGAGGGGGTTGTTTAATCCTCAAAGAAGTTGATGCTTTCAAGTGGATTGTTTCTTTCAAATTTTTGTTTTGTTAAAAACTCAAAAATATGTTCTTTATTTTAGGGGGAGTCCTTTTATCAGAAAAACCAAAAACATTGAAAAATTTTCAAAATACCTAAAAATTAGAAAAACCAAAATGATTTCCTGGATAAAAAGAGGAAATGATAGTACATCAGTGGGGATCTGACACAGGCTAAAGAATTGTATAGTATAATGAGACGTATGTTGATTACGTGTGATATGCTGATAGGCTTCGTAGACTAAATATTGCGTGCATTAGTGATACAAACATAACAAACTACGCGTTTGTGGCTGAACACCTCATGGGCATATGGTCTTAGTACCGTAATTTCGTTTGATAGGGTATTTGTACAAAACTCGGAGGTTTAGGGTCGTTATGATATTAGTTGTCTGGGGATAGCCTATCTGATCTTCTGCTGTAAGTCATTACGAACCTAGATCAGACAGGATGTCTTTATAAAAGAGCTATATGCCAAATCCTAAAGTTACCGAATTGAGGAACTTTCTATGTTATATGATAATCAAAGATTATCTATTACATCGTATTGATCATTGATGCAAATCATGATTAATATTAGTCCTCAACCTGGTATAGTGCATATGTTACTTTGCTGCATTAATTTGCTGACCTGTATACCTCTATGCATTATATCTTGTACAATTACAGACGACGAAAGCATAATCACGCTTTACAATGAGTCTTTGTGCATTTACTTCTTGATACGGGAGTATGTCGTGTGTGTGGGAACCACAATGTGTTAGTCTAATACATCTAATTCGTATCATTTTAAAGCATTGCGTAATTGTCTGCATGTGAGCTTACGTGGACCACAATATCAGCAATTGCCGTGTCACATATTGTTTCTAATGATAATATTGAAACAGATCAACGCTGTGTTCAGATTTCTCAGTAAACTGATATGATCCTCTTACCGGAAATTACAAAATGTTTACTGCTTTCATTTACTTTGATGCATTTTACTTTGTTGCATTTTACTTTTATTGTCAAAAAGATACAAAATCCAAAAAGATTTTAGGTGTGTTTTGATAAAATTTCAGAAAATCCAAAAGATTTGCATTTCTGCTTTATTTTTGATAACCGGGGATGCTTGATGGTCAATTTCTGAGATTTGATAACACCATCTGAGCTTTGTATCATTCAAAAAGTGAAAATTTGAGTTTTGAAAGTTTAACGGATTGAAAAATGTTGAACGGGATTCGAATTCGTGATTTGGCGAAATTTTCAGATTTTTCCATTTCACATTCGCCCCTTAAATGGGTCGAATGTGGAAAAATCATCACCTTCGACCATAATGGTTTTGGACGAATGTGGACTTTTTCACTTCCGGGTGTCAATTCCACTTCCGGGTACATTTTTTCACCTTCGGGTCTTTAATTAGGGGCGAAGGTGGCTTTGTTTTACATTCGTGCCATTTATTTGGGGCGAATGTGGCCTTCACCCACATTCGTCCACACCAAACGGGCGAAAGTGGCCTCTTATATATACACCATTTCAGGTTCGAACCCCACATTCACAAAATTTTTCAAAATTTCTTGATAACCAGACCTTGTTGCTGTGATTTCTTGTGTTTGTGCATTTCATTCCCTACATTTTACTGATCAATTTGACACTTATTTCACAGGTATTGGAGATGTTTACAGATCAGAATCATCGAGTTTTTAAACCGGACCTAGGGTTTCAATTTAGGGGTCTTAGGATGTTTAATAATGCTTGATTTTGTTTTACATTCAATCCATATCAGTTTTAGGGGGAGAAGGTTAAAGGAATTAGGTTATTAACATCGTTTGTGTGATCTAGATTAACGTAAAACTGATTGTAAAAGCTTATTTGAAAGAAGTTAATCTATGAAATGATGTTGAAAATGATCTTGATTGCGTTTTGATTTGTGTTTTATCAATTTGTTCAGAACTAGGGTTTCCGCACCTAGTTTTGTGACTTGTATGATCGTATAATCCTGTTTTAGCTAAAATCTTTCGCTCACAAACTTGTGATCGATTGATTGAATGAACTGTTTTAACCTAATTCACCTTTAAAAACTGATATATATTGAAACAAATGGACAATTGGTGATACATGAGTGATAATCGGCCATATTAGGAGACATTTAAATCAAAATGAGATGTTAAAAACTGAATTGGCAAAGTTTAAATTTTTGGGGAAAACTGTTTCACCTTCGGTTGAAATAAACGGGCGAAGGAGGAATTGTTTTGGGCGAATGTACATTTAAACTGGACGAATGTGATTTTTTACTCAGAACATTTTCACATTCGACCATAATTTTCTCATTCGACCAAATAAACTCACATTCGACCATTCTAAAACGGGCGAATGTGCAGTATATTTTGACCAGAATTTTTGTAATTTTTGTCGTTTTTGTATTTTGACGTGATTGTTTGATTTTAATGTGCAGATGGCTGATCAATCTGAGAATGTTGAAGCACCAGTAGAAAATGTGGAAACTCCAGCTGAGACTATAGTTACTGATCCGGTGCCAGAGGCAGAAACGTCTGTTCCAAGCAGTTGGCCGTTTGAAAGGTCGCATAACTGTTGCGCATATCTCGGAGATGTAGAGAAGAATACGGAGTTCACCGGGATCATAGACTTTCTGAAGAGGAGCAGAATAGTTCATGCATTAGCCACACCAACCATCATATACAAAGACATCATTGAAGATTTCTACCAAAATGCGAAGTATGACTACTGGGAGAATCAAACGATCATCAAGAGCAAGATTCAGGATATGGAGATGTTCTTGACTGAAGCTGATATTCGGGAAGCGTTACAGATAAAGTTTGAAGATAGTGAAGATCCCAGGGAGTTGTCATGGACAGAGCAGAAAGCGTGTTTCTTACGGATGAAATACAAAGGTCCAATTACTGACGGATCTATGTATAAGGGGAAGCTGGGAGTGCAGTATAAGTATTTTGCACATGTTCTTATCCACGTATTTGGGTGTGTGAGCGGTGGATATGATGTCATGAGAAGGAGTTTAAGTTCATTAATGGTTGCGTTGACACTCAACAAACCATTTAACGTATCAGGGATGATTCTTGATCATATGCTGGAGATGCTGAAAGGAATGAAGAACAAGAAGTTCATGTTATATCCGAGATTTTTGATGATGATCTTTGACTATAAGTATCCTATGTTGAAAAAGGATCCGACTATGATCCTAGGTCAAGATCATATGAACATTAGAACATTGATGAGAATGAAGGGTTACAAAGGTGTGCCTGATAGTGAGAAGCCACCTAACAGGAGATTATTTGGTGCTTTGGCTCTCCGGATTACACTGATCCTGGCAAGAACAAAGCAAGGCATGATAATAGTGACTCAGACAACGATGATCCCTTAGTGTATGTTGATTCAAGCACTAAGAGGAAACGGCAAGTAGTCAATCCTGGAGCCAAAGGGAAGGGCAAGGGAAAGACTGTGGATCAGGGAAGTTTTAAGCAACAAGTGGTTAGAAAGAAATCGACAGCGAAGAAAGGATCAGGTTTGGTGGACGAAGAGTCGGTAGATTCAGAAGAGACTGAGGTTGATGAGCAGTGGGATTCTGATGATGAGAATGTGAGGACCACCAAACGTAAGGCCACTATGGTTGGTGAGTCTGAATCCTTGAATAAGTCGATTGAAGAAGCTGAGAGTAGGAAGAAATCTGTTGAAGATGAGAGTCTAGGTGTTGACCTAGCAGAACTGAGTGTTGGAGATACTATGGTAGTTAATTTGCCTAGAAAGACAAAGAAGCAAAAGACCATGGCCAAGAAGTCAAGTATAAAAGAGCGGAGGGAGAAAGAGTTAGCTCAGTTATTGAAGGGTAAAAGATTACCTGAAGCAGGTACACCATCTAAGCTATCTTCACCTGTCGCCAAGAAGCAAAGAAAACGAAAGAGGCAGAGACTTTACCAATCGATCAATTCAATGTCGATTTGGATAAAGTGCTCGATATGTTTAGAAAGCCTCAGAAGGAGAAAATAGTTGAAGTTGAGCCATCCAAATCTAAGTCGAAGAAAGTAACTGTGGATGACGATGTCATGAAGCAAGTGAATAAGAAAATGGAAGATATGATGAAGATGTTAGTTGCTCAACAGGCTGAGATTGCTAAGTTTAAGCAAAATGAGGAGAAAATGCTTCAGATCGTGGTTGCTTCGAAATCTAATCAGGATGAGATAAATGATAAGATTAAGATGATTGAAGCTAAGAATGAAAAACTTGAAAGAAAGTGTGAAAGAAACAAGGGCAGGATCAAACTGATTAAGGCAGATAACAAAGAACTAAGGAATGAAAACAAACGCCTTAGTAATTTGATTGAAGAGCTTTATAGCAGGGCACCCCAGTTGAAAGAGGGTGAAGAAGATGAAGAAGAAGAAGAACAGAAAGTCGATTATGAAGATTCTGAATCTGAGAAAGAACAAGATGATGATGAGGATAATGATGAATCGGAGAAAAGCGATGATGATGATGATGATGCTGAAGGTGCTGGAAGAAAGCAAGGAGATGAGTTTAGCAGTGGTAGTGATCATGATGGAGGAGATGATACTTCTAGATTCACTTATGAGAAGAGAACTCCTAAGAAGAAAGATACTGGAGAATCAAGTTCCAAGAAGAAAGGTGAGAACGTTGATTCAGATGAAAGTATTTTCTGGAATGAGAAGGTGAGATCTCTATCTGATGATGCTAAACAGTTGTATAAAGATATGTTGGAAAAGAGAGAGTGGACCATTGAGTTAACAGGATGCTTCGCTGAGATATTCCAAACTGATGACTTAAGATATGAGTTGGAATATGAAGATCCAGATCTTGAAGAAGGGGAATTACCTGCATTTGTGGCAAAAGAAATACTAGATGGTCTTGCACAGAGGGTAGGGAAAACTTTTGAAGAGTTTATGATGGATGAATCGATTCCAGATATTCCTGAAAAGGATATTGGAAGTCATTCAGATGATGTGCAGACTCCTGAGAACAATGAAGTGGAGATGGAAGATATAACTCATGAAGAGTTCCCCCAGTACTTCAGACAAGATGATGAAAATGAAGTATTTCCTGACTTCACTGAGATACCAAATAAGTCAGCAAAACAGAAAGCTAAGAAAAGGAGTGAAGAGTTTGTGGAGAAGGTATTTGGTACTGATAAGAAAGATTCTTCTAACCAGTCTGATGAGTTGAAGAATTATTTGAAGAAATTGAAGGAAATGGATGAGAACCGACCAAAGCCTGAAGCTCAAGGTAATTTTTACAGATTTCATAATGACAAGTTCAAAGGCAGAGCTCTCGGGTGGACTTACTTAGGCAGACTGAAATGTATTGCTGCAAAAATGGGAAACCGGAATTCTGTACTTCAACAGATTCTGTGACTTGCTTACTCTACCATACTGGGCGGTTAGAGACTTATGCAGATTCCCAATGTCAGGTGCCGAAGTAAATGGATCACATGTCGGTTGGTGCGCAGATAAATTGGTTTGGGAAAGTCGTACGAGATGGAATAGGTTCAAGCCTCAATATCCCAGAAGAAAAGTTCATAGGGATATTGATCCTCAAACCAATCTGAAGCGTGTTACTTTGATTTACAAAGCACCTAATGTGATGAGGAAGATACCGTTGATGCCGATGCCACAGCATTTTAGTGCTGATTTTATCTTCTGGTATTATGATTGGAGAAAGGCTGAAGCGGTGATCGTGTTGAGAGATGGAAAGGATAAATACAAGCATGTTCATGTATTTGATCCTATGTGGTTGATTAATTGCACGTTTGAAGACATTATCATGCTTTTCTTCAATCCAATCTACTTTGAACCAAACGACTTTGCTCAAGCAAGAAAATACACTCAAGTGGTTGGAGTTTGTTTTGCGTATGACATCAATGCAGGAAGCAACTTGGAGGGTAAGCTTGGTAAGACAGTGAAGATAGCTAATGTGTCTAAACCGGTGAAGAAAACATTTGAGCCTCCAATGACTACTGAGCAGAAGAAACAGCTCAGAATCAAGTTGATGAACAAGACGATGGACCAACAGAGAAAACTATCCAATCAATAGTCGAGGGGGAGTTTGTTGATGCGTTTTGCGACTAAGGATTGGATAAACATAATTAACATGTGTTAGTCATTGGCCGAAGGTAAATAATAGTGGGCGAATGTAGATATTATGGGCGAAGGTAGTTTGAAGTTGGACGAAGGTAGACTGGATTTGATCAAGAAGTACATTCGACCATTGGGTATGGGCGAATGTGGAAAATGTCTACGTTCGACCAGTGAAAAGGGGCGAACGTGCAGTGTCTATAAATAGGTTTTGTGATTTTGATTATGTAATAGAGTTGTCAGTTGTGTCTGTGATAGGTCAGGTTCAGAGGTTGTTTTGAGATATTGTTTGTGTGATCTAGATTAACGTAAAACTGATTGTAAAAGCTTATTTGAAAGAAGTTAATCTATGAAATGATGTTGAAAATGATCTTGATTGCGTTTTGATTTGTGTTTTATCAATTTGTTCAGAACTAGGGTTTCCGCACCTAGTTTTGTGACTTGTATGATCGTATAATCCTGTTTTAGCTAAAATCTTTCGCTCACAGTTTGTTGTGCCTAGAGTATGTTTGTGAGGTTAAGGGTTTCAAAATTTCAGTTTTACCCACAAGCACCTCATCACCCAGTTCTTTGATTATGCATTGCATAATGAACCTTGGGTATAACAAAAACTTCTTTTTAGTGTTATTATGATGTAACACCAACTCATTAAAGAAAAGTTTTGATGCCCTGAAATTTGTTTCATTCACAATGGAATGAAAAATTGGTTGAAAGGTTGAGGGCATCTGATCATAAGACCCTGTTTTAGAACTCAAACACATAATTATATAATGAAACAAAAGTTTGTATTTTGGTTCAAAATATTTTTTAAAGATGGTAGCTTGTGAGAGAGTACCTTGATAACCACATTCAGTAATGGTTAGGTGGATTGCAGAGTTGTCAAACTTTTCAGGGGCATTCACATCATTCAACCCCAGTCTGTTTGCAAGTGTGGCCGGTGTAATGGCCATTTGTTTCCCTTTGATTGTTGAGTTGAGAGAGATAACCTCATCGTCCACCATCACTGTCTCAGCGTTGGCCCAGAACTCATTGAGAGTTTCAGGATGTATTGGTGGGTCTATTGTGAGAGCGGTGAAATATTGGGATTTGACGACGAGATCAATGATCTCATCGTATTGGGACCAGCCTTCTTGTTTTTCTAAGTAGGCTCTGAGATTGTGTCCCTGTTTAAGAACTAAAGCCATGTGGTTTGTGTGTGTATGAATCGAACAGTGTTTTTGCAGGTTCAGGGTTTGAGAGCTTTCTTGAGAGAGAAGGAGGGAATTTTTGTTTTTGAATGGATAAGTGTTGAAAAAGGTATTTATCAGAAGTTTTAAACCGCCTAGAACTTCTTTATCAGAAGTTTTAAACCGCCTAGGTCAAAACTTCTTTATCAGAAGTTTTAAACGCCTAGGTCAAACTTCTGATGTGGGAAAAGTCTGATTTGCCCTTTTTGACTAAACTGCTGATGAAGAATTATTTTCATCAGTAGTTCCCACTTTCTCTTCAGTAGTTTTGAACAGCTGATGAGAAATACTTGATAAATACTTTATTCATAACTTCTGAAGGTTGTTTTATCAGAAGTTAATCACTTTTCAGAAAATATCCCCATACTGATGTTTTGTTCATCAGTAGTTTCTCTCTTGTTTGTTTTTCAGAAGTTTTTCAATTTTTGAAAACAGATGTAAGTGAAAAATAAAAAATATGTGCAGAAAAGTAAAGAGAAACACTTAAAAATTTAGCATCCCTAGCATGGATACTAACTTCTGAAATGTTGATGTGTCAAGGGGTTTAGTGAATATGTCAACTATTTGATTAGCTGTTGCTACATGTTTCACTTCAATCTTGCCCTTTTCATAGCAATCTCTTATGAAATGATACCTGATTTCAATGTGTTTAGTCTTTGAAAACTGAATAGGATTTTGAATGATGCTAATGGCAGATTTGCTGTCTACAAGCACTGGTGTCTTGGTCTCTTTGATTCCATAATCAAGAAGTTGATATTGGAGCCATTGTATCTGTGATGTACAACTTGCAACTGCAATGTATTCAGCTTCAGCAGTTGAAGTTGTAACAGATGTTTGTTTCTTTGATTGCCAGGACACTAGACAGTTTCCCAAGAATTGACAACCACCAGATGTTGATTTTCTTGACATTTTACACCCTGCATAGTCACTATCTGAAAAAGCTGATAACTTGGTATTGCTTGAAGCAAGATACCAAATTCCAAGAGTTGGAGTTCCTTTCAGATATCTGAAGATTCTTTTGACTGCAATGAGGTGTGATTCCCTAGGAGCTGATTGATATCTAGCATAGACACATGTTGAAAACATAATATCTGGTCTAGAAGCAGTTAGATATAAAAGGGAACCTATCATACATCTATACATGGTTTGATCAACCTGTTTTCCTTGATCATCTGGTTCAACTTGTGTGGTTGGTGTCATGGGAGTGGAACATGATTTACAGTCTTGTAAAGAAAATTTGTTTAATAATTCTTTAACATATTTTGATTGATGTATAAAAGTTCCATTTGATTATTGTTTAATCTGCAGTCCCAGAAAGTATTGCAGTTCTCCCATTGTACTCATCTCAAATTTTGATTGCATAAGTTTCTTAAATTCATCACACAATTTTGTGTTTGTTGAACCAAAAATGATATCATCAACATATATTTGAACAAGTAAGACATGATTTCCAACATGTTTTATAAAAAGAGTTTTATCAATGGCACCTCTTGTGAAGTTATTTTTGAGTAAAAAGGTTGAAAGTGTGTCATACCAGGCTCTTGGAGCCTGTTTGAGCCCATACAGAGCTTTGTCTAGTTTGTACACCCACTCAGGATGAGAAGGATCCTCAAACCCAGGTGGCTGACAAACATACACTTCCTCTTTTATCTTTCCATACAAAAATGCACTCTTAACATCCATTTGATAAACTTTTATTTTGTTGGAAATGGCATAGGCCAGAAATAACCTGATGGCTTCAAGCCTTGCAACTGGAGCAAAGGTTTCATCATAGTCAATTCCTTCTTCTTGAGAGTAACCTTGTACTACCAGTCTTGCCTTGTTCTTTATTATAATACCAACTTCATCTTGTTTGTTCCTGAAAACCCATATTGTGCCAATTGGTTGCTTGTTTGGTGGTAAGGGACAGATTTCCCAAACCTGTTGCTTGTTGAATTGAAGCAATTCATCTTGCATTGCTTGCACCCAATTGTTTTCTTTGAGGGCTTCCTGGTACTTCTTTGGTTCCAACTGTGAGATAAATGCTGAGAAGAGACATAAGTTGGAAAGCTGGTTTCTTGTAAGAACACCTGATGCAATATCACCCATGATTTGATCAAGTGGATGGTCTTTGTGTTCAATCAGTTGTTGTAAACCACTGACAGGTGTTGGTGGCTCATGTTCTCCAAACAAACTACTGAGGTCTATTATATCTGGTTCAGCAGTTTCAGTGTCTTCAGTAGTTGCAGGTGCTGAAGCAGATGTTTGAGTTTGTTCCTCAGTATTTGTTGAATCAGAAATTTGTGAAACTTCTGATGGGTTTGAAGTTGACTTAATGACTGTTTGAGGAGTCCATGGTGCTGGATCCTCATCATCAAACCTTTGATCACCATAATAAGTAGGTTTGGATGAAGTGACAGTCTTTTCAGGTCCAAAATGGAAGCTGTCAAGGTCAAAAAGTTCAGCAGGATGTGCTGGAATGAGAGTGTGTTTTGACTCATTGAACTTGACATTCAGTGTTTCTTCTACTATCCTGGTTCTTGAGTTAAAAACCTTGTAGGCTTTTCTAGTTGAAGAATAACCAAGAAAGTAACCTGAATCAACTTTGGCAGCAAACTTGGAAATAGATTCCTTAATGTTCAAGATGAAACATTGACACCCAAAAGCCGTGAAAAAGGAGATAAGGGGCTTCATGCCATGAAGAACTTCATAGGCAGTCTTTGAATGTCTCTTGACGATAAGGACTCTATTTTGAACATAACATGATGTGTTAACTGCTTCTGCCCAAAAGTATAATGGTAGGCCAGAATCAACTAACATTGTTCTTGCTCCTTCTATTAAAGTTCTGTTCTTCCTTTCTACCACACCATTTTGTTCAGGAGTTCTGGGAACACTGAATTGTCTAATAATCCCTTTAGACAAATAGAATTCATCCAGAGTTTTGTTCCTGAACTCTGTCCCATTATCACTTCTAATGGTTTTGATAGGTAGAGAGTATTGCTTCTCTACTTGTAGAATGAAGAACTTGATGATTTCAGCAGCCTCATCCTTGGAAAATAAGAAGAACACCCATGTAAATCTTGAGTAGTCATCAATGATGACTAAGCAGTACTTCTTCTTACCAAGGCTCATGATTTTTACAAGCCCAAATAAGTCCATATGGAGTAGTTGAAGACATGTAGTTGTTTTTTATTCTTCAATAGACTTATAGGAGGACTTATGCTGTTTTCCCTTTAAACAGGATACACAGTGTTCTTCACACTGGTATACTTTTAAGGGTAGACCTCTGACCAAGCCCATTTTTGTGACTTTATTTATGGTTTTAAAGTTCACATGGCCAAGTCTCCTGTGCCAGAGATCAGTCTCTGAAGTTGATGCCTTTGAGAAGAAACAGGCAGTGTTGTTCAGTACTTTGTCTTTTTCAATGTCCACTGCATAGACATTGCCACATCTTTTGGCTATTAACAAAGTGTGATCTTCAATGATCTTCTCTATCAACTTCTAGCCTTCTGGTGATATGATCTTGCATGCTGTCTTTGTGAAAAAGGAAGAATATCCTTTATCACACATTTGTGACACACTCAGCAAGTTGTACTCAAGGTTTTCAACCAGATTGACCTTGTCAAACTGTATTTTGCCAGAGGAGACATTGCCATGTCCTAGCACATATCCCTTAGCATTGTTCCCAAAGGATACAGATCCATCTCTTTGACTGATAAAATTGTTTATCAGGTATCTGCATCCTGTCATGTGCATTGAGCCTCCACTGTCTACATACCAAATGCTATTTAAGCCTCTGGAAACTCTCTGCACAAGATAGCAAATTAGTTAGATTTAGGAACCCAAGCCAGTTTGACTTTGGGTTTGCTCTTGAGAACATTTACAGTTTGTTCTTGACCAAGTTGAGAAATCCATGTCTTTTTGGCAATGGATTTTTCATTAAGAGCAATGGTGGTATCCTTTTGAAGACCACCATCAACTTTGGTCATCAGTAGTTGTACCAAGTTTATGAGATCTTTAATCTCAGCAGTTTGTGAAACTGCTGATGATTCAGGTCTAACTACTGAAAGAGAATTTTGAGAAAAAGATCTTTGTTGAGATTTTGTTTTTTTCTGAGAAAAGGTGTTTACTGGTTGTTGTTTCTTGGGAGAAAAGTTTTTACAAAATCATTTTTGATTTGTTTTCCCACAACCAGTTGTTGATTTTTCTTGTTAAACTGAATACCTTTTCTATATCTGCAAAATTCTGTTTTGTGGTTGAACAGACCACAGAATTCACATTCTTTTGTCTTTTCTTTCAAAGACAAGTTTCTGACTGTGTTGATTGGTTTTAGGTCATCAGTAGTTTTCAGGTTCTCAACTCCTGATGTAGTTGAAACTACTGATGGCTTAAAGTCAGAATTAATCAGTACTTCTGAAGAACTTTCTTTGTGAGTTTTTAGAAAGTTCTCATGGAAAGATGTGCATTCTTCCTCTTCAGAAGTTTCACCTGAAACAATTTTTCTCCCATCTTCAGTAGTTTTGGGGGAAAAATCTGTTGGTGTTTCAGTTCTATACTTAGAATATTTTGATAGAAGTGAATTAGACTAAGGTTTGCAAAAGTGGTTTCACCAATCCTTTTTGTCCTAACAATTCCAAATCGAGTATATTTTTATGAAAACAATGTTATATCAAAGCATGTTCATTAGTTATGTTTTAGTTCCACATTTGGATTTTATCGACAAAATGTGATGTCTAAACACATGTTGAGTGTTCAGCCATTGTGATTAAGTACATAGGTGGCCGATCCTTTATGTGTGTGCCTGAATATGTGTGTACGTGTATAGATAGATGTGTGTGAAAGTAAATGATAAAACTAACATCTATCAAGACAATGTTCCCAAAAATAACTAACTTAGGCGTGTCGTGGTTGTTCACCCATTATTTTTGAGGGCGGAAGGTCGGGTTAACAAGGGAAGTCGATAGTCTTAGGATGAATTAGAAGTGCGATGGTGGTTAATGAACTTACCTAGTCGAAGTTGTGCAAGAGCCGATCGTTGGGACCTTCTAATCCACTCGTGATCCTTGTTGTGGAGACAAAAGACTTGGAGACCTTCAAGGTGTTTGGCCGAGAGGTATAATCAAAGGGAGGATAGGTTTGTTGTGAGGTATTGGTGCACGGTATATGGATGGTTATCAAGCTCCTTATATAGGCCGAAAGTTTGGCAAGTTGTCATTGATTTGGAAAGGCTAGGTAAGTGATAGTTTCCAATTCCATACAACATCTTGGTGTCATTGGTTCATGCATTTCCTTGGATGGCCGATTGTTTGGAAACTTAGAAAGATAATTGGGGTAAGTCAATTCCTTGTAAGTTTTGTGATAAGAAGGGATAGGCTCCATATTGGTGATATATTTGGTGGGATGTGTGGATGGTGACAACTCTAGGAACAAAGATCTTGCTTGTACTATCCTTGTGGAAATCATGGGAATATGGATGGCTATGGGTATCACCTTGTTGTCTTTCCTTGGACTGATTACAAGAAGGATTCTCACCATAATAGGGAAGTGATCTTTCATGGAAATAATAGTCAAGAAGTACAAGGTGCAACATAGGGTAAGACGATGACATTTCTTGAGATAATGATGGATCAATGTGAGTTTCATGTGGTTCCTTATTCAGCTGATTGTTTTCTATCCATTTCAAGATGTATGTACCTTCCTAGGATAGTGCCACAAGGTGTTGATCTTTCCATTTTTGTGTAATCATTTGGACATATAGGATGATGGTGACCCATGCCTTGTTGTCTGTTTTGTTTCGGCCGAGACCAAGAAGAAAAGAGACCCATCATTCCTTTGGCTATAATCACTTGGTAAAATGTAGGTGTCATAGTTTTAAGTTTCCAAAAAGGTGCAAGAATGGTTGTCATGGGGTAAGGGTTCAGCCGCAAGTTGGGAAGGAAAAAGAGGTAGTTTTGTTGGTTTATAGTTAATTAGACTTGGGTAGGAGAATGTTTTGGGAAGGTGTGGTGTCTTAGTTGTATTGTCATGAAGCTACAAAGGTGTGAATGAGTTGTATGTGTGCATATGTATGTGGTCGTAGGTATGTGAGGTCAAGTGGGTATGTGTTGTTCATCAAACTCGAGTGTATGCATATAATGTGTCGTGTGTTTCGATGACGATATTAACATGTATTATTCTTACAAGTTATGGGTCCATGAACACAAGCTATTGAATGTTAACATACGATATTATTTATGATCAAGTTAATATATATATATTTACACATGTGTTAGAGGGGGGTTATCATGCATTTTGGAGTATTAACATCTAATGATAACATATATTTGTTCTTTCGGGAGTGTTTCATGATTTGAGTGGGTGATAACCTCATAAAACACTTTGTAATTGTTCAGGTTTTGGTGGATTGTGTAACTTTCCACTTGGACATTGTCACGTGTATTGTTATTTTGTACTTGCGTGTTAATCGGATATCTAGTTGCTCTCTGCTGAGCGTGTGATTGGCTTGACTGTTCAACGCTAATTGTCTTGTATAGTTCGGGTGTTGTATGTATAAACGGATAATCTATTGAGTTTCATCAATAACTCATGCTTTACTAGACTGGGGGGGGTATTGTGTGTGCAAAAGGTCTAATTATGCAGATGAAATGACAATAATAAGTAAAACGTGTACGGATGTTGTCCTGGATCATTGACTGGTGTCACACCCGCTGAATATTTAAGTTGTCTATTATCACTGTTAAAGCTTTCTATAAATGTTGTGTTCTAAAGTCTTTCAAAGGAATCGCTAATCTACATATCGATTCTTTACAATTACTAAAGTTAAGTTCACTAACATTAAATCAGGTAAGAAACATATCTGAATCTAGTTATATTATGTGAATATTTACAAGTTAGTTATCTATAGTTTTTAGCATTTACTATTCTTTTGTTATCAGTTTTAGTGTTTCATTTAGGTATTCTAATATTTAAGTAACATGCAAATTAGATGTGTTGGTTATTATGATAATATTTTTATGATTGGTCTAAAGGATTATAGTTGTCTTAGTAATTCGTTTACATTGATTCTAATAGGTTAAACGGTTGAAATGGGCTCATTCATTGCATGTGTCTTTTTTATCTAAAAGCTTAAAATATGGTATTTATAATGTTACTGAAAGTTATATATTTTTAAAAAAAACCTCTAATAAAATGTTTTTGTTTTTTACATTCATGTAAATGTTGTTTCTTTATAGATCTTATCAAAAAATGTTGTTGGTAGCTTTTATTCTCCTAAAGCTATGGATAATCACGTAATAGTAATTACTACAATAGATAAAAGGAAATGGAAAGTTGTTTTAAGGAGGGTTGCTTTTAATGATGTTGAGTTCAGTGAAGGATGACAAATTGTTGTTAAGGATATGGGACTTTAACTGTATGACATATTAGTATTTGATTATGTTTCTAAAGGTACTTTGTTAATGTCATGTTTTCGGAACTTAATTTGTGGGAAGTCTTTCATGCAGTTGTTATATGACCCTTCAAGCGAATTATTAGTACGTATTTTTCTGCTATTGTTATATGCATATTTACAATTAAAAATAACAAATAATAGAAGTTTATTTATTTGGTTTACTTACAAAGAGTACCTGATGCTTTTTCTTCTGTGTATCTTCGTGATAAAGTTACCGAGGCTTTAGTAACTATTAAATTTGGTGATCTTTCATGGCGTTTAAAGGTGATTTCTTTGGAGAAACAATATTATTTGTATGATGGGTGGATGAAAGTAGTTAAATATCTTAAGTTGGATGTTTTCGATTTTGTGTTTATGGTGATGAGAGACCTGTCCATATTTGAAATTAAGGTTTTTTTAAATAGTTGTACTAATCTTTTCCGGCAAAATCTCCAACTTGAACAACCAGCTAAAGGTATTGAAATTTCTGATGATGGTCAGCTTGATATGCAGGTTAAAAACCGTTTATATGTTTTGTATATAATATAAGAATTTATATTCAATTAGTATTACATCATATCTAATGTTATGTACAAATTTAGTTGCTTTAAATGGATGCACAGGTAGATGATTTGGATAGTAATATTACTTTTGAAGTTTATGAGTACGACGTTGTGATTGATAAACGTTATGTAAGGTATATATTACTTTATGTTTTGTATTTTTCATTATCTTACTGAACTTAATTAAGTAATAATGTTTTTAACATACATCAACTTTTCAGCGGCTTCATTCTACAATAGTTAGGTTAGCTAAGATTACTTGGCCATATAAGATTTTGATTCAAGTGAAATATGGTGGTGAAGTAAATGAGTGTAAACTTTATGTGGAACAGTATAAGAATTCAAAAAGGTATTACTTAAATTTTAATAATCATATTTGCATTTAATTTTAATTACATAACTAACACTCTTATATTCTCACTTCATAGGTTTGTGATCAGGGGATGACTAAACTTTATTAATCAGAAGGAATTTTGGTCATAACTAAACATTGATCGTTTTGTAGGCAATGGGAATATTTTGATGTTGATATAATGTTTGCATATTGATGGTGTTTGATTGTAGTTGTTAGGTTAACTATATTAACTTGCAGACTGTTTGTTTTGTAGTTCTGAATATGCTTATTTTAGGTTGTCAAAGCTTGATCAGTTTTGATGTAAATTTATATCAAGATTTTTGAAATTGTAAGTGTTATGTCATTGTTAGTAATAACTGTTTAAGGCAACATCTGTTTGAAGAAAACCGTTGAAGGAAAATCTTTTTGAATCAACAATTGTTTGTAGTAACAGCTGTTTTAGAAAGATCTCATTAATTGACCCACTGTCTTTGAACATACGTTACCAACACAATGTTTCTTGCAACAGATGATTGACTTCTTAATTTGATGTTTAGTAAACACACCATAGCAGTTGGTCTGTTTATGTTTTTTTTATATATTTTAGGAAGTAATTGTTTTAAAAAAAGATATACTCTTCTCGTGTTTTCACACGGGATTTCACGTAATATATATTAAAGAAAAAAATAAATTAATAAAAATAGAAAACAACTCATGAAAAGTTGATTTTGGATATTTTATGCAGTCACTTGGTCTACTTTCGACCCGTTTAGATTGTTCAAGATGTTTTCTCTTTATTTCTTAATTTCAGATATACCCATTCAAAATTAAATAAATTTTGTGTGATGTTCATTCTTACCAAAGTTATGCAAATACCATTTTGACATATCTGATACGAAACCAAGGGTCGGCGAATTTGTTCTTGTTATATAGATAGATAGAGAGCGATTTTTAAATTACATAAAAGGGTTCAGGCTGGAAAAGCTAAGGCTTATTAATTTGCTTTTGGAAGTGTGCTTTAAACTCCGATTTGGAATTTTTAAGGTGTATCTTAAGATACGTTCAGACTATGGGAGTGTGGGGCTTGGGTCGCAAGGGTGTTGGTTTTATCTGGTAACGATTTTTTACGGTTATTGGATTTTAACATCCTGAACTATTGATTATCGGCTGCTGACACACTGAACTATAAAATTGATCACCACCACACTGTACTTCAACTTCTTGGTCTGTGTCACACTCGGACTAACCATAGTTAGTGTTTTTTTTGCTAATGTAGGACAAAATTAACATATCACTATGCCACATCAGCAAAAATGGTCACGTCAGTAAGCCATGTAGGACAAAATTAACACATCACCATGCCACATCAGCAAAAATGATCACGTCAGCAAAAAACTAACCATGGTTAGTCCAAGGGTGACACAGGCCAATAAGTTGAAAGTACTATGTGGTGATGATCAATTTTTTAGTTTAGTATGTCAGCGACCAATAATCAATAATTTAGGGTGTTAAAATCTAATAACTTTTTTTATATTTGGGTTGTAATTGGTTTCTTTGTAGAAAGCCGTTTAGACTGTGTTTAAGTGTTTAAAACCCGCCAAAAATTAGATTTAGTTTCTTTGTTTACTGCAGAAATTATGGGATTTTCTTGATTAACATAATCAATAGTTTAATAAACCAAACTGAAGAAACATGAATCCTGGATTATCGAACTGGCGCTAATCCAGTATGTGATCCTACGGTATTTTGCAAAGAGGGTGTGTTTGGAAAATACGTGAGGGTCTAAGGACAAGACCAGGGAATTTAGGAGACTACCGATTAGAAGAGCCGAGCCTCTAAAAGTTAGTATAATAAACACGGGGTTCAAGAAGACACGAAGGAGTTCGTATGCTTCTTGAGTGCAAGTGTAAGAGATATTAGATGCCAATAAAAGGAGAAGGAGCTCCTCTTTTTATAGTACCTAACTCTCATACTTTCTCAGCCCATCCTCTACCTTTAACGGGGCCCGGCCCAGGTAGAGGCGTCTCCATAATCCGGCCCAAGTCCTTAAGCCCACTTGGTGCAAGTGGGTTTTGATAAAAGAGGGAAAGTAAAATGCTAAGGGGGGATGTTACCGTCCTGACGGTGGGTATACGTGGCGCCCATCGAGTGGACGCTGAAGGTCGGCGGACACGTGACGCCCGCCTGTTGGTAGACCGAGGGCGGTGGGTAATCATATCCTTTCTCGGACTTCGGGACAGGTTGAGAAAGTCTGCTTGTCAGGAAGATATCTTGGCCGGGAGGCTGTCACGTCGTCGTCCTTTCTGCATGTCAGACTGAGAGCAGTCTTTGATTGGAGAGGAACTCTGACGGGCAGCCTGTTGCGTCAGAGATATTTCTTCTGGGGCAGGGGTGAGTCCAAGGCTGCCCCAAAAGGTATCTTCCAGTTGTGTTGGTGAAGCTTCCTTTGGCTTGCCGAGTAAGCTTTGAAGTATGTTGCGTCCGTTGACGTAAAACGGGCGAACAATGTTGCGCCTGGCGTCGGTTGGACGCCAGGGTGTACTGCTGACGTAGAACGGGCGGTTGGACGCCAGACGTTCCGCTGACGTAAAACGGACGGATGCACGCTAAACGATCCGCTGACGTAAAACGGACGGATGGACGTCAGGCGATGCCGGTTCTAATTGGACGATGGTATGATATTTATAATATTTTGATACCATATCCCTTCACAAACATATGAGTTCTCATTTTACGTGAATAATGTATGAAACTACTAAGCTTTTCATGTGATATTGTAACGTAGTAAATTAAATAAAATATAGATTTAGTTTCTTGTGTACTACCAATATGGCACATTTTCTTTTAATCATAGTTCTTTTATAATTTTTAGAGAGAATTACACAATTATGTCATTTAATTAATATTGAAATTGCACTCTATACTCTTTATATTAATTTTTCACTCCTTCTGCTATTTATTTTCTAAATTTACTACACTCTCTGTCTTTTAGCCTAACTCCGTTAAAAAACATAGTTAACTTTGAAACTAAATTTACACTTTTAGCCCATATAAAATAATAGCATCTCATTTTGCCTAGTTATAGTTTCTGGTTTCCAGTTCAAGCTTTTTCGAACTCTAAGCCTTAACCTCAAATCTATCGACCAAACTAAGGCACGACATGAAACGAAATCATAGGGCTTTTAAACTACATCAAATTCCGATCAAACCATATAAAATAATCATACTAACCTGTTAGAAACGAGGTGTAATCATCGATTAAAGGCTCGCGACTGTCGATTCTATATCGTCAAATTGGAGCTCGATTTGAATGTTTTTGTGGAATGTTTTGGTGCAGAACATGTCGATTAGGATGTATGAATGTATTTATGGTTTCAATTTGCAGTATAATCGACTAAACAACCAAGTGGGTTCGTTAAAGGTATAATAATTCGATAGTGGCTTAATAATTGGGACTTCAAACATGTGATAAAGCATATATGAGTACAAATTTGAGCTGGAACCATGTGGTAGAAACCAGATCCAAGTTTGGGTGTGATTTGGAGGTGTATGATCTGTTTTTGTTAACGCGGGTCGAGTTCGGTTTGGGTTTTTGACCCGTTTTGTGATCCGGTTAGATTCGATATAAGTTTTTAACAAGTTTCAGCCATGTTTCATGTTTTTCGGGTTATGTTTGATGTGAATTAACTTAACTTCGGTTATATATGTGTATGTTTATTTATAAAATGAGTTTTTATAAAAACAAAATATGTTTTTCATCAATCGTTTTACTTCAAAAGTATGGTTTATGGCACTTAACACGAAACTAAAAATATTCCCAATGATTTCTTGTATAAAGTTGCGTATTTCGATTAAAATAATTCGTACAAAGTACATGGTTATTACAGGTGGGCATGGGTACGTGACAATAATGGTTCCCGGTGGTGACGACGGCAATGGTTTGGTTGGTCGGAGATTTCTCCCAAAACCGGTTATATATTAATAATATATATAACTAATTTACAATTTTAGACCTTATAAAATAATAACTAGTCTAAAAGAAACTATAACTAGGCAAAATGACATGTTATTATTTTATAAGGGCTAAATGAGTAAGTTTAGTTTCAAAGTTAACCAAGTTTTTTAACGAAGTTAGGCTAAAGGACAGAGGGTGTAGCAAATTTAGAAAATAAAGGACAGAAAGGGTGAAAAATTAACATAAAGGACAAAGAGAGTAATTTCGCTAGTAACTAATGAACAATCTGTGTAATTTTCTCTAATTTTTTAATTTAGTTAACTTTTCTCTAATAGCTTACATTCCACAGTTAGTGTTTATTTTTTTTCTTAATATCTCTCAATAAATTTTATTGAAAGCGAAGTTGTATTGAAAATAAAATACTTTTTGGTATTGTAAACTATATCGAGTATTAACACCATAACGAACCCGCAATACCAACCAAACAATTTTTTATAATTTTTTATTGATGTAAACACGTGTCAACATTCTTTTGGCATATCACCACTTTATTTTGGGTTATATACATAATTGTTAAAAGTCATCGCCTCCTGCGCCCAGGCTCAATTTTTAGGCGAGGCGGCGCATTTGCGCTTTGAGTCGAGGAAATTGCGCTTTAATTCTTCAAGTGATGGTTTAGACGCAGATTTCATCTTGATTCCCGAATTCCGGAGAGTTTCCAGCGAATTCGTTAAATTATGGTTAGTTTCCAGTCAGATTTCTGCTTTTATCTAAGGAAAATTACTTCTATACACTAATACATCAATGTTTTAAAACTTTTGATACTAACTAAATGAAAAATAGTATCACTTTAATATATTTTTACTTTGTTTTTTCTGTTTGTTTTTTTTTTTTAATTTCAAGCCCTTGCTTTTTGTGCGCCTCGCGCCTAAGCCCAAGGCGAGGCCTATACGCCTTGAGTGTGCCTAGCGCCTTTAATAACCATGGTTATATAACACAATTTTTGTGTAATTAAACTGTTTTAAATAAGACCTTTTGTTTTGTGAAACACTTAATTTCTTACCGAGCCGAACCGAACCGAACCGATAGCGGCGCTGTAACGTCGGTTTCATAGTCGTATTTACTTGTATTTACTTTATGTTTTTGATATCGATACGAGTCGATTTCGGTATTATTTCTCAATAGGTACCGTGGGACCGGAGCGGAACCATGACACATTGTAACTTTAAAACTCACAACTTTATGTCTGTCTGTGACTACCATCTGATTAAGGGGGTGTTTGTGATTGATTATTTAAAACAGATTATGCGTTTTGGAAAAGCAGGGGTGGAGCTGCTTATAGATTATTGCGTTTTAGTAGCCTAAAAATCTGATTATCTGCGTTTTCAAAACGCAATCCAAACACTAAAACTGATTATCTGCGTTTTCAAAACGCAATAATCTAAAAATCAGATTCAAAACGCAATCCCAAATACCCTCTAAGTCTGGTACTATTCTAAACCGTATTTTTTGTGTATATATAGAATTTCTAGCGCATCATATGAGGAAATTCTACTAGTTGAAGGACAATTTGCATTAAAAATAAATACTTTTTAAAAGACTAATTAAGGTTAAGAATTCTAAACATGACAGTTTCATGGTTTTTTAAAATAAAGTATTTATTATGATGCTTTTATTATTATTATTATTATTATTATTATTATTATTATTATTATTATTATTATTATTATTATTATTTTAGAAAAAAAAGTGGGAAAACAAAATTATAAATCTCCTCAATTCTACCTAGGTGATACATTATCCATTTTCCGTATTTCATTCAATTTCATCTTAAGAAAATGATTTAACTTCGTTAATTGTATCAAAACTTATTTTTTAGTGATGCTTGGTTTAAAAAAGAAAAAAAATCTATCCTTTAACATCTTAGTAATATATTAACAAATAACCCTTTTAACACAAAGATAAAGAACTATACTATATCAGTTGACATGTCCTTTAACAACCCACATATTAAGAATTTAAAATACACCGCAAGACTCTACTATCATTGTTTGATATTGATAGAGAGACAATTATGGATAAAAAAAGGGTATTTGTGGGATAAAAAATAGATTTTAACTTGCCTTTTAGGGTAAGCACACTCCACGCTTTCTAAGTGGGGATGGGGCGCTATCAGAATTGGCCACAGGTATTCCATTACCAGCATGATAACACCACGGCCATCCATGCTGATAGTGGTCCCGTGTTGGTTGTAGTTAACGATCTGGTACCCGTGAGTTTCTCTCTCCCCCTTTTGTCTTTTTCTCTATTTTATTTTGGGAAAATAGATTTTAATACTCCCAACTATCGCCTGTTGGCGGATATCACTCTCAACTTTCACTTTGGTCAGTAGCACTCCCAACTTTCAACTTAGTTTGTTCCATCACCCGCAAACTAACGGAGGTCTAACCTGGTTAGTCTTCGTGACCAAAATGTAAAAACCAAAACTTCTACGTGAGCAAAATGTAAAAACCCAAACTTAAGGACCTTTTTGAAACATTTTATTATTATTATTATTATTATTATTATTATTATTATTATTATTATTATTATTATTAAAATACACACACACATCTGATCTTCATCATCACCATCTTCCACAACCACACCTTCCACCATCGACCTCAATAATCCCCACCCCCCCCCCCATTCTATGACTTGCAACCACCACAATCGACCCTGAATTAGAGAGAGAGTGAGGTAGAGAGAGAAAGACGAGAGGGAAACCGACCTGCAACCACCACCATCGACCTCAATAACCCCCCAATCGACTTGCAACCACCACCATCGACCCTGAATTAGAGAGAGAGGCAGAGAGAGAAAAACGAGAGGAAAACCGACCGTCCACCACCACCATCGGCCTCAAAAACCCCCCACCCCACCCCCCAATTGACCACCGATTAACCACATATTAAACCCCAACTATCACCACCAATCGACCTGCAACCACCAATCGAAGGTATGTGAATCAGGCTCTGTTTTTTGGTATGTTTGTGAATCGAAGGTATGTTTGTTGATCAGGCTCTATTTTTTGGTTTAGATCTGTTAGTAGGTTTTATTTAGGAACTAATGTGTGTTTGTTGAAGGGTGATGGTGGTGGTGGACGGTGAAGGGTGGTGGTGGTTTAGAGAGAGAAAAGGGTAGGGGGATTTATAAACTTTAAAAAAATAATAATAATAAAAAGTTTCAAAAATGTCTCAAAGTTTTGGTTTTTACATTTTGGCCATGAAGACTAACCAGGTTAGACCTTCGTTAGTTTGGGGGTGATGGAACAAACTAAGTTGAAAGTTGGGAATGCTACTGGCCAAAGTGAAAGTTAGGAGTGATATCCGCCAACAGGCGATAGTTGGAAGTATTTAAATCCATTTTCCATTTTATTTTTAGTAGAGTGAGATTTGTAAACTTTTAAAAAAAAATAATAATAATACAAAGTTTCAAAAATGTACCAAAGTTTTGGTTTTTACATTTTGGCTATGAAGACTAACCAGGTTAGACATCCGTTAGTTTGGGGTGATGGAACAAACTAAGTTGAAAGTTGAGAATGCTACTGGCCAAAGTGAAAGTTGGGAGTGATATCCGTCAACAGGCGATAGTTGAGAGTATTTAAATCCATTTTCCCTTTTATTTTTAGCAGAGTGCTGCCTCTAAAAAGCTGTTTCAGTGAAGTGATGTGGTAATGTAGGATTGGTAAACAATTTGGTGGAGCGCCTCGTCCCCTTAATAATAGGATGGTGTGACCATTAGAAGTGAAAAACATCATGTAATTAGAAGTAAACGGATCTTTTCTCCCACATTTTAATTAGAAAAATGATTTTTTTTTTTTTTTTTTTTTTGGAAGTATCTTATTACCAAGGACTAATGGGTCTTTTCTTCTCACTCTATTGATTTGAACACAAAGTAATTCAAAAAGAGAAATTATAGAAATGTTTATGTATAATACATGATTTTTTTTTTAAAAGTTTTAACAGCATTATTTGAAATAATTTAATAACAGCAATTTAACTTAATTTAATCATGTTAATTTAATATAATTTAATAACATTAATTTAAATATTTATTAAAAGATTAATGATTTTTTTATTTTTATTATTTGGGTGAACAATCTCGTCAATGGGGACCAATGTGTTTATTTAGTTGATGGGTTCTGGTCATTTAGGTGTGAATGAGGTCATTTGTTATTTCTGGATTACCAGATGGTTGGACCCACTATTAATGAACATTAAAAATAACGTATTATTTAAAATAGGAGAGATATTATAAAAAATACTAAACTTTTAGTTTTTTCTCATTAAAATCACTTAAATTTTTTTTACACTTACAATGTTTGCGTTCTTTATTTATAATGATGATAAGTGCTTGATTAGTTATTCACTTACAACGATAAATCGATTTATTAAAGAAAACTATCAATTGATTTATTAAAGAAGCTATTTTCAAATGCACTGAAATACAACGATTAATCTTTTTTTTGAACAATAAAATACAACGATTAATCGATTTATTAAAAAAGCTCTTTTCGGATACACTGAAATACAATGATCAATTTATTTAATAAAGAAAACTCTTTCGAATACACCGAAATACAACGACCAATTGATTTATTAAAAGAGCACTATTTTTTAATGCACTTAAATACAACGATCAATCGATTTATTAACAAAACTCTTTTTGGATACACCGAAATACAACGAATCAATCGATTTATTAAAAAAAGTCTTTTCGAATATACTGAAATACAATGATCAATCGATTGATTAAAAAAATACTATTTTCGAATGCACTGAAATACAATGATTAATCGATTTACTAAAAAACTCTTTTTCAAAATCAACCTTATAACTTCTTCAAACTCACCAAAACAAACCAAACATCTTTAAAACCAACCAAAACAAACCAAACGAATACGCCTCATGTTGGTAACAAAAACATCTAATTTTTATAAAACAATATTGAAATGAATAAAACTTAATTTTTGTTATTTTTATGGATTTTTAAAAGTTGTTTTAATAATTTTAATTATTTAAAAACAGTAAAATTGTAAAAACAAAAAAACTAAAAAAAACCCTTGATATGCCACGTATTGGATCTATATGAGTCATATTGTCTCTTGATATGCCTCGTATTGGTCCTGATACGCGGCCTTGAAAGGTGATATGGGGTGTAGTATTGGGTGTTAGCACAACAAAAAAAAAGTTTGCAAAATATTACTTATGTGATTATGATTAATTAATTAATTATTATATGTTATATTTATGCCAATTATTGACTTAGTGGGTTGCTGCCACAGTTTAAGACCAACATTGATACCTAGATTTGTGTCTTTTAATTTCTCTTTAGATAAAATTGCATGTTGTGTCCTTTATGTATTACCAGATTAATGAAACATGAACTTTAACAAAAATGTTTTGCATTTTATGTTCAAAACTTTTTTGTTTTCTTAACCTTTATGCTCTTGGCACTAATCCAATTAAGAAACTCACGTATCCTCAATCTTCCGGATGGCAAAATGGTCATTTTCCTCACCCTTGACTTAAAATCCCCTTTTGACCTAAGCCCAATCCTTTTATTCCTTTTATACGATCATATTCCTCAAATTTAGTTTAGGATTTTGCAAAATTATCTAACTCGACATCACCAATACAACTTCCTTGGCATCATTCTTCACAAATCTAATAACCTAGTTTCTACCTTCTTTGTACCACCACCCACGTACTACAAACACCAACACCAACACCACCAACCACAATCAACATCATAACCACCTGACTACCGCTACCACCAACCACTATAAACAGCACCACCAATCACTTGCTGCCAGAACACTACTACACCAAGGTCTGAAAGCTTAACTACAGCGCACAACCACTATTTCAATACACATTGCAGGAGATAACGAAGATGTGATGTGATGTTGATCTTAGTAATTGCAACAACCAAATCCGACAGTTAAGGTCGTCCTACCGGCAACGATGGAGTGGGTTTTGATAATGGTAACGGTCAAACAAAAATGGTAGAGGAAGCCTAGATCAAAGAACCTTTTTGGAGAAAAAGGGTCCGCAGTTTGTGATTAAGATTTGGAGTGGGTGGCTGATGGTGGTGGTTATCGTTTTTTCATAAGATAAAGATGGTTGTTGATGTTGGTAGCGGCTGCTGGTGGTGTTTAGAGGTAGAAAGAGAGCATGTAGCTGAGATAGAAAGAAAGAGAGTGATTTTCCATATATATATATATATATATATAGGATCCGGATCATTTGAGAACTCCTCTGAGTTGTGAGAACTCAGGCACACACTTATTTTAATAAAAAATAAATATGTGGTCCAGAATTAAACAACAATAAAATAATGAATAAAATATTAATGTACTTACACGGGGGTAAAAATCCTTTACACCGTTATAATTTGGCGTAAATTAATGTATATTTTTAATTTTTTACAGCGGGGTTTACGTGTTTTTATACGAGTGTGCAAAAAAAAATTCGCATTTTACGTCGAGTTTTCGTAAGTTCTCACAACTCATCGAGTTCTCAACGGATCCTAACCCTATGTGTGTGTGTGTGTGAAAAGGCTAAAATGCCGTAACTTGTATCAATAAAGTTATCAAAATACCATTCTAAAGTTGAGATTTAGGCCAAATATGGGTTTTGAGTCAACAACAGGTGAAATGACCACTTTACCCTTGAAAAGATTGAGGATAATTGAGTTTCCTAACTGAGTTTCTTCTTCACACTTCACACATCTAGTCTTTCTTTTCTTGTAATTTCAAAGTTGTAGGCATGTTTACATCTTTCTTCTAGGAAACATCAAGCCACATCAAGGTAGCATGCATCAAATGATTAAGGTTTATAGTTATGCATGTACATCATGGATCTAGATAATATGTGGCAATCAATAGTATTATGACCCATATATGTGTAAGTTTTGTAACATTGTGCAATTTTTCTCATTTTTTATTAATCAAAATTTCCCATTTTCATTATTTATTCTTGCATTTTTATTATTTCTTATACATTTTATCCTTTTAAAATCAATTTAAATGATTTATAATTATTAGATAATCAAAATTAGGCTTTAAAAGAAATATTGCCTTGGATCGGAGCCTTAAGTGCACACACACAAACCACTCTATCACTCCTGCTGTTGTGTTCCAATTTAGATAGGCATTAATGATATGCACACCCAAAATTCAAAAGTCAATGACCCTGAGTCAAACCCACGCACTGACAGGCTCGATTCACTCGAATTTGGCCATGTTTTTTGGAATTGATCACGCAGATGGGTTCGGTATACAATATACACCTTCCTATATACTTTTAAGCTGTTTTAATCCTGTAATCTTAGCCAATTAAATCAAAATATTTGACTCATACATGCATCCGACCAACCGATACATAAATCCTCTCCAAATCGACCCTTATACAACAAAATTTATCGCATATCTCAACCCAGACACCTTATTCGACCGACTCTATGCAAAACTCCACTTTAATTTTGAATCATTTATGGCTCGGCTCTGTTGTTCGCCAATTAACCAACACTTTCAACCTTTTGAGACCAATTACATGGTGCTCCTAGTACGTATTAAAACCACTTACAATAGCCTTGTTGTTAATTTCAGATTCGTAAACATTTGGTCATTCGATTAGAGGCATAAAGGATTCTAGGGTTTATAAAGGAATATGGGAACTTGCAGCCTTTCTTTTTTAAGTTTTGACCTTCTGTTTCGGAACAAAACAAGGGTGTAGCCTAATGGTGATATTTGTGTGTATTAAGGCATGAACCGGGCACCACCCAGGTTCCAATCCAGCTAAGGATAGTTTTTTTTTAATACTTATTATCCTTATTCCCTTTCATATTCATCCAATATTTAATATAATTTATATATGCTTTATTTATACATTTTTATGTATTCAAAGTACAAACTTGCTCTTGAATTCTATAAAAAAAATTATTTCAAGCATATAAAACTTAAAACTTTTAAATAATTATTATTAATTTTCAATAATAATAATTTAACTATTTTTAAACCATTATTATTTTTAATCATAAATAATTCATTATAAATCCGATTTTAACCATTTTTATACCAAATTTTCACAAAAAATATTTTTAATAATTTAGAACAGAAATACAAATTTTATTTTCGAAAAAGTTGAAAATTATTATTTTGAACTTATTTAAAGTATTTTTTTTCATTTTCAATAATAATTTGTTTCATATCTTTTAAACAAAAAAATAATTATACTAAAATTATTTTTATGAAACCATCTTTATGACAATCTTTTTCTAATAAAATTATACAAGTGTTCAGATTCTTGATTACTTTAATAATTACAAATTATTTTAATATCAATTAACAAAATTATTTTTCAAATAAATAAATTGTTTTCCAAACAAACCTTTATTCCCAACAAGAACCCTAGAATGCCTTAAAACTAGACAACCTAGACTCAATTAGGTCCCAAATTAAACTGTCCTTATTTGAATAGGATAATACGTCGGGGATCTTGCCTACTTCTACAACAATTTAGCTTATTCTAGACTAGCAACAAGGTGAATTTACATAACCCCACTTTTACATTTTATGCGTTTTGGGGTGAAACATGTTTACATTTATACTCAACATATACAATTAAACATACGTGTCTTTGTGTGATAGCTATGTTACGACATGTCCTAAACATTACTTTGGTAGATACATTTAAACTCACATAGTTATTAACTCCGTAAAAGCCAACGATACACAATGATAGATCTATTAGATTGACTAGCCCACCCGGATACGTGGACCATTGGTATGGGGAAATGTGGGTGATTGTTATCGAAACACAAACAGGTGAACCACATGGTTATAGGATGGACCACAATAAGCATGTCACACGGTTTGATTATGCAACCACTTAACCTCATATATGTTTTCACAAGTGAGCTAGAATTGCCATGACACGAGAATTGTACAACATGCTTTTACAACATATTTTTTCATGATTGCTCAACACAAACAAAATATATGTACTCTCACCAACTTTCAGTTGACCCAATCCATTCTTTCCAAACCTAACATGTGTCAGGGAATGAAGATGCTTGAAGACTAGAGTTAAATGCTTAAAGATTATACATTGCTATCTTTTATTTGATGTACACCTTTCATTTAGAACAATTTATATATTAATGATTATTGAAACTTGTTAATTACCATGAGCTACTGAACAATCGTCACTACGTAGCACCTCGATGTTTTTGCCATCGATTGGGGTGTTACAAGTTTGTCAAAGGATACTTAATCTCATTAACAAAGGGGGTATAAATAATACATAGTTATAGAGAATTATTGAAACAATGTAACCTATTAGCTAGGAGATCAACTCTATCTATACAAAAAGAGATATAGTCTAAATATAATTGCTAACAGACCCCGCAACTTAAGCCGTAGCTGGACGAAGGCACAAACTGGATTGAAAACATGTAAACTGTTGCTTCGACAACCCAATAGTGAAAATGTCCACGTATTGAAAATCAACAGGGACATGTAAAACGCGAATGGCACCAATGCGAACTAGTGTGCCTGGTTTTAGTAATTAGAAAAGATATCATTTTTCCCGGTGCCAAAAACTTTGATCTTTTAATTTCAAAATATTGGTTTTGAGAAAAAGATGAATTTTTACTCACACGCATACATTCATACCACTCGACATACATACAGGCACTAGGTATGCACATTCGAGCATATACATACACACATGCATGAGAGTGTGTGCGTGTATGTATGGAGCCGAGACAAGCCATAAAACTATGATTTTTAACTCAAACCATAACTTATTTGATAAAGACAAACTTTGGAAACATGTGTTAAAATAAATGAAAACATATGTTAATGAGCTTTAACTCTAGAATTTTCTTTGAAACATATGTTAATGACCAAGTGGTATGTGTTAACAAAGACAAAATGCTTTTATGTGTTAATTTGATACAAAATGACCGAAATGTATGTTCACATGTCACTTTTGGATAAAACGACCAACACATGGTAACACATAGGGACCCAAGACAATTGTTTTACCATTAATGGCTAACCATGATTTCAATAATGACAAAAATGACCTTTTCAAACACATAGAGTGTGTGACATATATGGACAGTGGTACAGAAACACATAGTCCATAGATGTTTAGATCGGGTGAATAAATGCATTGTAAATAGTACAACCATAGACCTAAGTTGCCTTTAATGAATTTAGGGCATCCCAGTCCAGACATTTCCACATTAGACATAGTCGAGTTTAGCAGTCAGACATCAGGTGAGTTCCCACGGCCCCATTTTTACCGCTTTCATACTTTTTGGGGGGAAAACATGCATACAAGTTCAATTACATTTTTTACTATTATGTGATCATGAGACATAAAGGCTTAGAGAACTCATAAGCCCTCGTGTCATACATTTTACTGTAACCATTAGCTATGGACTTAGCCATGAAACACCGAAACAGATCTATTGGGTTGACACCCCCACTCTTGGTTAGTCGCTCTAACCGGATGACATATATCAGAAGAGTGCTTGTATTTCACTTTACATTCATTGTCTTTAGTGTACAATGGGCTCATGATAGTCACATAATGATTATTGTCTTAACTAGGCAATGATCCAGTCACCCATGGTTTACATATAACTCAAAACCCCGTGACCTCACCAACTTAGTTGTTGACATATTTAAATTTCATGTTTTTCAGGAAATTAGTTGAGAAACATGGAACTTGGAGTCGCGCACAAGCATCTCGGGGATATCATGAACCTTATTTTGAATAAATGATCTTCGACAATTACATTTTAATTATGGTTCTTAAGACCATGGTTTTTGCTAAACAATGACGTCTTTTAATATATCTATTATTTTATGAAATTGATGCTTGCGTGACTTGTGTGCTTGAAAACCTTTCGAAGTTACATCTCATGTTTCCACCTTGGCGGGGTGTTACAGATTAACAAGTTTTAAATTTATAAGTAAACGATAATTGCTTAGAAACTAAAACCAATACATAGGCAGAGAACCTGACGTGTTTAGTATAGATTTCTAGGGTAAATACCTAGTATCGTATTCCAGAGAACACACTTTCCCCTACTCAACCTTTTATCACTTTAATTAATCGGGTTTTTTAAAAAAGAAAATAAAACGGAGGGGTTTTAAAAGAAAATTAGTTTTTGAAAAAGTTTTGGTTTTAAGATAATAAGATAAAAATAGTAGGATTAGAAAATGTGCACATATCAGGGACCCTCCGTATAAGTAGACAGTTTATATTAAAAGTAGTAGTAAGTTTAATTATTGGCGAGGAGAACGGGTTTGAACGGTCCCTTCAGAGTTAGGAAATGGGAAAAGAAATAGAAAAGGGATGACGTTCTGCCAACTCTATGGGTCACGCACACGGGAAGTGTACGAGTCCCCGTAAAGGTGTCTTCGGACTACTGGCTCGTAAGCCGGCTTTCTCCTGGTTGACAGTGTGGTGTTACCTAACTCACACTAGTCATGTAACTTCTTTGAAAGCCTGAGTCCTGCTTGTTAGGAACTTCCCAACCCACCGCAAAGCCACTCATTTAAGCACTAGGTTCTCTAATTTACCTTCTTAAATTTATATAAAGGCTTAATTCCGACTGGGAATCCCTTCCACCTCTCTCAACTCTCGCTTTCCGTACTGAAGGATCTCACATGCCATCGTCATGTTTGATGGGGGACCCTCTAAGAAGTTAACGGCGTTGTACCAACGATAGTTGGATAAAATATCATTTTTTAATTATTTTTTAAAAGTGACAACTTAATTATTTATTGATTAGATAAATGTAAGTTTGGTTTAGTGATTATGTGATTTAAAAAATCCAACCCTTAACCCTCAAGGCATATGAATGAAATCCTTAACAAAGGTGGAACATTATCCTAAAGGTGTGCAATCCGAAGATCATTGGTGCACCTGTAAGGAATCCTCCCTTTGCCAAGAAAGTCATTCACACATCTGGTATGAACCAGAAACTTGTCACCCGGATCTGGTCCACGTTAGAAGCCATTGCTTAGAACCCACTTTGGATATCAGAAACTCGAGGGATCTGTCTCACTACCGGTTTCCTTACCTTGGATCTAGCTCGGGACTACCAGAAGCCGTACGAACCCCATGATAGTGTGTTTTATAAGTTAAGTTTAGGTTGATTTTAAAGGTTTGTTAAGTTAATCACAAATTGAACATGTCACAATGATAAACAAACAAGAATTATTTAAGAAGATAAACACACTAAATAACTGAAAATAAACTACTTATAATATAAAAGTCTAACAAATCGAATAGGTACAGGAGATACTAGATGGATACAACCATAATAGATAATCAAAACAAGAACATGGATGTATCCAACTCATAGACAAAGTCTTCAACTCCCTTGATCTAATCCCTCAAATGTGATCCTCGCGACCCTCGATGTTTATTACATGTAAACTACTCCTACGGTCCCATGCATCTAATTATCATCATAACATGATATTTAGGCATTTCATCTAATTTGATCATTATGTCAACTCCAAAGAGTCACCCAAAACTACTAATCATGTGCGGTTTCAACCTAGAGGTTAAACCCCAAATCTTACATATTCACATAATCATATGGTCAAAATCAAATGCACATGTAGAATGTGATTCATAACCGAATTATACCTAATTGAGGCTCCCTAAAGCTAGAGAAACCTCTAACAACTCATAAATTCACGTTTTGCCAAAACCCTAGATTTTGACCCAAATAAAAAACGAGTTTAACATCAAATTCAACACGAATTAAAGGTACCTTGATGTTCATTAGGCCTTAGATGATCCCTTTCTTGCTAAAGCATTGAAAAACCCCTTGATTTGGCTTTGATTCAAGCATATTATTAAGTTATGGTTTGGGTTGGTGAAGGAGATGAAATCTCCTGATGTTGAAGTCGAGACACACACACTTGTGTGTGTGTGTGTGTGTGTTCATACTTTATTTACCATTTACATATTTCCTGTTTGGCTAGTTGTCAACTACAGTCCCTCAAGTTATCCCACCGTCATTTTTGTATTAAAGCTAACTAATTAAGTTAGTTTCAAACACCTAGTATTCATTTATAAAGAAAATAATATTATTAACTAGGTTATTTCCGTATTAGAACATAACCCATATTCTTATCGTCTAAGTCTCGTTTTAATATTTTGCTAATCACGCATAATAGCGAAATTAGACGAGCGAATGGTTTTGGGGTGTTACAGTTACACACCATGGGTACACTCATAAGTCCTTCCACTTCTTATCAAAACAACCACAAGACCAAATATTAGATGATAGATTAATAAATTTACCAAATAAAGTTAAAGTAGAAAGAATTAAACGAGAACACAAAACACCACTCAAGAAATATAAACAATATAATCCATACCAAAGTAGTCTTCACCCTAGCAACACCATAAGATCCTAGCCAAGAGTTGGCATTACAACATTCACACTTAGTTGGTTTTGAAATGAAAACATAGTGAGGGTTGCTAAAGGATTTAATGGGTTTTCGGGATGATTTGATGTGATTTCTCTCAAGCTCACACTCTTGTACTGTTTATGGAGTGATCCTAAGCTCCAAAGGTCACTTACAAGACCCTAAGATAGAAGAAATGTGAGGGAGATTAGGGTGGAATAGGATGCCAAAGTGTGGAGTGTAGGTCTCTATTTATAGGCAAATCAAGTGGTGTAAGACCGTGCTTCTTGATGTGGCACGCCCATGCTCAATAGCTGGTACTGCTGCAGAGTCCTTTCGCACATAAATTGTCTGTCGTCAGGTGTGGCATGCCCGTGCCAAAGGGAGGGCACGCCCGTGCGTGTTAGTATTGCACGAATGTCAGTCAGTCTTGGTTTGTTGAAGCCTTAAGGGGGAGCACGTTTCGGCTAGCACGGCCGTTCAATAGGGTGTGCACGCCCGCGCACCTCTGTACACTTGACTTTTTGCCTCATGTTGACTTGTATTGTTGACTTGTCAACCCGGGACAGGTGCACGGCCGTGCATTGCCTGAGTGCGGCCGTGATGCATCTGAAACAGCTCTAAAAGTTGTCATTTCCTTGCCTTTTTGCCATTTTTCTCTTCTTTTCCCTTTTCGGCCTCAAAATATGCAATTATCAACAAAGAAAGATAAATCATGATAAAACTAAAATGAAAGCATGATTTTGGATGGAAAACAAGTGAAAATATGTATGTAAAACATGTGAATTTTTCGGCACATCACAACACCTAACACTTGAGCTATTGCTTGTCCTCAAGCAAACCAAACTTTAGGGAAAATTTTTAAAAATTTTAAGCTCTACTCGATGTGCCGAGCTCAACCTACCTCCTAAGAGTCTCACTTAAAAAATCCTCGGGATTTCAGGCTTGGTTTGTGGTAAGACTACTCAAACACTCCTAAGGTTCCCCAATTCCTTTTTCCTTACTAACTCTCTTTCACTCGGGTTTCATTTTGGGGGTGAACTCTCAAACTCTACCCATTAGCAATCACAAATCATAGGCTTGTATGCAAATCACAACTCCACCACTTTCGCTGAGGCAATGCGAGTAGATCAAAAGGACTTTCAACGGTTTAGTTTTAGTGAAGTGGTGATGGATAGGGTCGGATTGGAGTCTACCACCATGACTAACTTAGGGTTTGGTGTTTGAGGTGTTGTGAGAATCTTG
The DNA here is from genome assembly GCA_030844895.1 of Ambrosia x helenae. NCBI lineage: Eukaryota > Viridiplantae > Streptophyta > Magnoliopsida > Asterales > Asteraceae > Ambrosia > Ambrosia x helenae. The sequence goes on along the minus strand of JAUTDX010000186.1, from coordinate 12,537 downwards.
TAGACTTTCTAAGTTAGCTTTGATGATCTTTCCTTGGATTTCATAGCTTGAATTTGGCCTACTCTCGGGAACCGTTCGGCGCATGCCGCCTAAAAGTCTCCACTAGGTTGGGTCGATCACTTGGTCTTTAGAAAGTATTGCAAAACTTCTCTTTCAAAGTTCTCTCGATTCCTTTAGTGTAACAGCATCATTATTACACACTCTATTTTTTTCAAGAGTATAAACGGGTTACACTTGATGCTTTGCTGGGTGATTCTTGACACTTGGTATGCTCTTTTTTTATGGCTCTTCTTTTGTAGCCATTTTTACGACTGAGATCCGAGATCTTTGTTGTACGTGTTATGCGTCTAAGTCCCAAAATTTCTCGAGAGCTTCCTTAACACCTCAACACTTCCCTGGTTTCATCATGGCAGGGGCTAAATGGATGAAAGGAAACGAAAAAGGCTAAGGCTCAAAATGGGTAGCTAGGGGCAGGTTTATATGGATGGCCAATGATAACGGAATGGGTAAGTCCTAAATGCCTAGATCATGTTTACGCACTCACCTCTAATGTGGTCTTGTAATTCATAAGTCACACAAGTTCTAATCGTGTCATGCCAAAGGGGAATATCTCTCATAAACAATTGAAGAAGCATGTGGAGTATATATGTAATGGTGTGCTCGATAAGGCTAAAAAAATACTCACATGTAGGGGTAAGGGTTAATTAAGGAATGGGTGGGTTTATATGGATTGCCAATGATAATGGAACGGGTAAGTCCTAAATGCCTAAATCATTTTTACACGCTAACCTCTAATGTGGTCTTGTAATGCAAAAGTCACGCAAGTTCTAATCGTGTCATGCCAAGGGGAATATCTCTCATGAACAAATGAACAAGCATGTGGAGTATATATGTAACGGTGTGCTCGATAAGCCTAAAAATATTCACATGTAGGGGTAAGGGTTAATTAAGGAATCAAGAACACCATAGACGGTTCTTTTGACTACCAAAACCTCCCTAATCTCTCCGCAAGATCGTTGGGCAGACTCAGATCCAGCAATGGAGGAGAATATGTAAATGACTCTATGAAATGTTTTTGTCAAAACAAAGGTATTATTCATCAAAAAACGTGCCCTTATACGCCTGAACAAAATGGCACTGTTGAATGAAAAAATTGCATCCTTTTAGAAATAACTCGGGCCTTCTTAATTGAGTCTCAGGTTCCCACATTTTTTTGGCCAGAAGCAGCTGCGACTGCCACATATTTAATTAATTGTCTCCCTACCAAAGCACTCAATCTCAAAACTCCTATTCAAGCCCTCTCTGATTTTACCAAAATTCCTCCTCCCCTTACTTTACAACCACAGGTCTTTGGCTACACTGCCTATCCTCATATCCCTAAACATCAACGAGGCAAACTGGGCCCATGTGCAGAAAAATGTGTCTTTGTAGGTTATGGGATTGACCAAAAAGGATATCGGTGCTATTGTCCCAAACGTCGACATATGTACACCACCCTTGACTATGACTTCATTGAAACTAATTTTTTCTATAACTACCAACACAGTGGTCTGGGGGAGAAACAGCATACGCACATTGATCCACTGGATTGGCTCAAATGGGCTCCCTCATCTGTTAGCGAAGGGTCAAAATCACAGTACCCAAGATGACTCATTTTCTTCCTCTCAAACCGTTAGTGCCACTAACCAAGACTTTCCTTGTCCTACATATGAAGAAGAAACTCAAAGTGATGAACCTCAAAACGAGGAACCTCAAAATCTTCACTACTCAAAATCCTCTTAGTATGACTAATAATAATGAACTTTCAAGTGATATATCTAATGACAGTGAAATAGCAAGAAAACAGGTCATTCAGGAAGAACGCGATGACTTAATACAAGAAAAAAGTGAGGAGATAACTGAGAGATATGTACTACCTCCGAGAGTCAATAGAGGAGTTCCTCCAAAACGATATTCTCCAGGGAAAGAGACAAGATCAATCAGATTCCCTATCGCAAACACAGATAATGGAAATATTTCTATGGAAGCTAAAGCCTTCACTACTGCCCTCCTTAATGAACAACTCCCCAAATTAGTTGAACAAGCCTTGAAATCCAAGGAATGGAAAAATGCAATGGAAATAGAAATGGAGGCACTTATGAAAAATGAGATATGGGAAAAATGCACTCTTCCTTTAGGAAAGAAACCAGTTAGATGTCGGTGGGTCTTCACTATTAAACACAAACCAGATGAAAGCATCGAGAGATATAAAGCACGACTTGTTGCTAAAGGATACACACAAACATATGTGATTGACTACTCTAAAACATTCTCCCTAGTTGCCATGATCGATACTATTCGTGTTCTGTTATCTATTGCTGCAAATGAGGGATGGCATCTTTATCAGTTTGATGTTAAGAATGCCTTCCTTCATTGAGAGTTGAAAGAAGAAGTGTATATGGAGGCACCTCCAGTTTCACAAGCAACTTCAAGAACCAAGAAGTGTGTCGATTAAAAAGGACTCTCTACAGGCTTAAACAATCTCATCGAGCCTGGTTTAGTAGATTTACCTTGGCTATGAAGGAATACGACTTCAAACAGAGCAATTCAGATCATACCTTATTTCTCAAACGAAAAGGTAAACTCGTAACTTGTTTAATTCTTTATGTTGATGATATGATTATTACGGGAAACGATAAAGAAGAAATGGAGAAATTAAAGGAAAACTTGTATAGTGAGTTCAAGATGAAAGATTTAGGAAGACTAAAGTACTTCCTTGGAATTGAAGTTCTGAGATCAAAGCAAGGGATATTCATTTGCCAAAAGAAGTATATTCTTGATCTTCTTGCCGAAACTTGAATGAACGACTGCAAGCCAGCCGATACGCCAATGATGACCAACCAAAAACTCTCTACGGAAGAAGGAGCAAAATTGGCAGAAAAAGAGACGTACCAACGTCTAGTGGGCAAACTCATATATCTCTCACACACTCGCCCAAACATCGCACATACAGTTGGAGTGGTTATTTAGTTTATGCACCAACCACAAATCAACCACATGGATGTTGTACGAAGAATCCTAATGTACCTCAAAGGGACTACTAGCTACGGAGATCTACATCAGGATACTTCACGTTAGTTGGAGAAAACCTAGTTACTTGGAGGAGTAAAAAACAAAAGGTGGTTGCTCTATCAACCGCTGAAGCTGAATTCTGAGGAATTGCAAGAGGGCTAGCAGAGGTTCTATGGATACGCAAGCTCCTAACTGAAATTGGGTTCGCTCAGAAGAAAGCAAGCAAGATTTTGTGTGACAACAAAGCAACTATACAAATCTCTATGAACCCTGTCTGACACAACCGTACAAAATACGTGGAAGTTGATAGGCATTTTATCAAGGAAAAACTCGAAAATGGAACTATAGAACATCAGTTCGTTCGATCAGAATACCAACTAGCAGATATACTTACAAAATCAGTCAACGGAAGACTTTACAACAGTTGCCAACATAAGTTGAGCATCGGAAATCTCACTACTCAACTTGAGGGGGAGTGTTAGAAGGAGGATCAATTGGGATCAGAGAATTCTCATCATTTCCTATTTTAGAAGATCTCAACAACTAAGGAACTTCAATCATCTAGTCGTTTGATATCAATCAAGTAGTCGTTTGATTTTATTTCCTATTTTAGATTGTCAGATTGTCTAGACCATATATAATGTACCCATTGATGTCTCATATGTACACAAGTATAATGTTTACAACTTATCATACTCTGATTCAAATAAACAACACGAAACACAAGACAATGACAACTTTTCATGTTTATAGTCTTTATTGTTAGAAAAACAGAGAATGAAAAAAATACAAATTTAAACATATAAGGAAGAAGATCGATACATAAAAGATCCTTTCACTGGCCTTGCCTTGAAGATCTTGTCCAAGATTGAGGTTTATTTACAACCCCTCATCATCTTCTAGAACCATATCTTCCTCTGATTGTGGTCTACTCGATCCTCCTAGCTTACAATACAAGTATAAAAGATAGTAGAAATGCCTTTTTTTTTTTTTAGGTCAAGCTCTCTTCTTCTAGTCATAGACTAAAAGTTATCTAAAAGTGATAGGAGGAGGTGGACTCACACTCATGTTTGGAAGTGGCCATAGAAGGAGGTTATATGTACACATATTTCATTCAAATTCTATGCGTAAACTGGCCGGTAAGGATGACGATGATGATGAAGATGGTGGTGGTGATAGACGAGGAAGTTAGTAAAGACTAGTTTGAATCTAATTTTTATTCAAATTTTTTATTTAAGAAGAGAGGAACCAAAAGATGCGAGTTAGTTTGTTATTATAGCAAGTATTTTATGCAATGAAACTCTTATTGTCAATGTTTTTGATGAATGTGGGGTTAATGTATTTAATCATTTGATAGAGTGAGTTGTAGGTTTTCTTTTTTCTTTTTTTTTCCAACATGATCTTTTCTCACAACACAAAAAATCAGGAGTTTTAAGAATAGAATATGGACTACAATGATATAAAGTGGTGGTGGTGGACCGTGGTGGACACTTAAGAATACCAAGAATACATGTTAAAGAATATGGAGACCAAAAATTGAAGATCTAAATTAGGTGCATTCTTTGATGAAATGCACTTCTAGTGTTATTTCACATTTTATTGATCCGCTAAAAGGATTAAAAAACATGCAATGATACTTATATTTTTCTATAACCTGAGGGGGCTAAACAAATAATGAAGCCCATTTATTACATCAAATATGCTTCAAACAAACCGACTAATATTACAACTAAATTATTCCACAAGTCAAATATGAGACAACCCAACCACCAAGAACATGATATTGGTGCTTGAATTAAATTTGAAGATGCCCATTTCAATGCATCATAGCTGGATCATTGGGCATTATTTGTTTGTTTTTTTTTTTTTTTTTTTGGACTAGTTAAAAAAATAATGATCAAATTTTAATTTTATTCTCTAAAATATTTATCAGAATATTAAAATAACAAGTCTACACGAAAGTTCAAACATTATAATTTCCTCAGCTAAAATATAAATAATAAAAAATTACAATTAAAGCATACAAAGTTATCATCATAGTAGCCAAGAATAATTAAAAGATATTTCTATTTACTAAAATACGGAGTTTTCCTTTCTAGGGTTGGAATATGACTGATGTCTACAATATTAATAAAGAGAGTTTGTGGCGTTACGACCAGGTTAAAAATAGTAATAAATGTGTACAATGAAAACAAAGATAAAAGTTATGTAATAGAGGAGGAAGGGAAAAAAACCGTACACTTTAACGAAAATTAATATATTACTCATAGAGTTTCCAGTTATTTATAGAAAATTTATTCGATATTAAACTACCCTCTATTTATATATTAGTTAAAAACATATTTTTTGAGTAATATTTGTACATAAATTATATGTATACATTTGAAAATTAGTTAAATAGAAATTAATTACTCCAGATAATTTGTATAATAAGTTGAATGTCATAAAATCATTATGTGTTGAATTCTTTGTATCAGGATAATCTTTCGACAGCTTAATCATTCTAACCCATGTTGCTTGTCTTTGGACAAGAAGTGGACACCGTATCAGAGCCAATTGACTCCTTAATCACCATAACAAATGACCCATTTATTCACATTTATTCTTGGAGTATAACTTATACATATGATAATAAATTATTATTATCTACGCTCACTATAATATAATAGGAGAGTCGTGAGTGGCATAAGAAAACTTACTATAATAGGAGAGTCGTGAGTGACATCAGAAAACTGAGTTGTCAAGCATAGAGATAGACCAACAATGCTTGTGTGATGCGAAAAATGATTTCGTTAATCAGCTTAAAATATTCAATAAAATATGTGGGTCACTTGTATTTACCACTGTTGAGCTCAACACAGTCTGTTTGTTAATCTCGATTAACGAACAGTTGTTCAGAGTAATAATTGAGCTCACCTCTTAATAAGTAGATGTTATGAACATCTGTTGGCAGTTGTTAAGCCGCCTAAGTTTGAACTTTTAAGAGGGAAGTTTTAAATTAACATAGGGAAACGTTGTTCATTAATTATGCTGCAGATATATAATCTTCATACTTATAAGCACATAACAAATTCAATCATTTGTAATATCAGCTTTGAATTTTCTATACAAAGTTTTCAAATTTCCCTCTTAAAAGTAGATCTTTAAAACCATGTCAATGCCAATAGACAATGTTAACAACAATCTTAGTTTTATTCGTGATCTGAATCCAGCTAAAGATATGTGACACATGAAGGCTCGAATCATACGAAAATGGAATCAAAATTTTAAGATGGAGGTGATATTCATCGATGAACAGGTAACGTATATATCTTTGTTTTTTTTTTTTAGGTTGTAACACGTGCTCTTTTCTTAATACTTTGTGCTTTGTATTTTGTTAGTTTATAAAACTGAATGATGTTTTAATATTTATGGTTATTTTTAGGGTGATAAGATTTAAGGTTCTATTAACAGACCTTTGATACAACTTTTTGACAGAGAACTTGAAGAAGATGATGTCGTGGTGCAAAAGGTCACAAATGAACCTGGTGGCTGGCAGCCGGAAACCGGCAAATTGGAAGTGGGCGGCATAAAGGGCCATCCTGCTCGGACCGGTGTCCAGCACAGTCTCACCGTCGGCAGGAAGAGACGGTTCCCAACTCGCCGGAATCTCATACAGTTCTTAGAACTGTTCAAATGAGTCCCTCCTCCACTTTATTGTAGCATCAGACATAGCTATAGGAGGGTTCTTGCTCTTTGTCTCAGTATCTGACATGGTTAGGGTTCAACGAAGAAGGGAAAATAGGTTATAAAAAGAGAAGAAAGTGGATCGGAAGTGTTTGGAAATTTTGAATTTCACCAGAAAGTCGGAATCTTCAAAGGAGTCACCGGAAAATTTGAAGAATTGAATGGAATCTTCAACAATTCAACAGAAGTTCAAAGGGGGGGGGGGGAGAATTTCAAAAGTTAGGAAATTTTTCGAAATGGCGAGGAAAACTGCTGTTAAAGACTATTTATACCATCGCATTAATTTTAATGGGGAAATGTGCAGGAAGGAACCTTCCAGCAGCTGGCACGTCATAGGAAGGGGGCAGAACGACATCTCACGCGTGGCGCGTGCACCACGTGACTAACAGCAGACAAAAAAACCGTCCTTCCACCTGACACAGACGTGGCAGATGTGCAGACTGTCACATCAACGGTCAAGTCATGCAGAGAACATTCCTTTTCGATTACTCTCTAATGATTAACATTGAATTCAAAATTCAATGTGGCAGAAACCAAGACCGCCTTAACGTAAAACGTAACTCTCTATCTCTGCTTCCGCAGACAGGAAATACTTCGTCTACGTCCGCCTTGACGTAGAACGTAACTTTCCACCTCCAAATCCGCAAAGTGGAAACACTTCATCTACGTCCGCCTTGACGTAGAACGTAACTTTCCACCTCCGCATCCGCAAAGAGGAAACACTTCGTCTACGTCCGCCTTGACGTAGAACGTAACTTTCCATCTTCGCATCCGCAATGATGAAACACATCTATAGTTTTTGCAACATCTGTTGACAAGTCAATGGATGTTGGTTAACAGAGTATAGAACAAACTGAAGATACCTTTGACAAGTAAACAGATGGTTATAAGAACTAAAGTGATTTATATGTAAATAATATTTAGTTTCTTAAAAATATTACTTACAATAAGTAAAGTTCATGTCATTGTGTCACACCCTCAAATTCCACGTGCGGGGTTTTACCACGAGATGCGTGACACACCAGGATCCAAGTCAACGGTTACAATAAACGACAACTAAATGTAAAGATACGTAAACCATTCATTAAGTTTAAAAGTATTAAAAACTACAGCGAAGCATAAAATGTCTTTATGTCTCGTAAAGTAAGTGACAAAAGTTCGACAATGTTTGAAACCATGCAAATGAATCCTAGACACCGTGCGCCTATCGACTGCTACTACCTTAGCGACCTGAAAAAACATGCTAAAAATGTCAGCACATAATGCTGGTGAGTCAAAGAGTTTTAAGTTTGCAAAAGTAGTATTGTTTGAAAGCCCAGACTAATCGATGTTTGTAAAACCCGACCAATCAATGTTTGTAAATCTCGGCCAATCAATGTTTGTAAATCCCGGCCAATCAATGTTTGTAAATCTCGGCCAATCAATGTTTGCAAATCCCGACCAACTAATATTTTTAAATCCCAGCCAATCAATGTTTGCAAATCCCGGCCAACTAATATTTGTAAATCCCGGCCGATCAATGTTTGTAAACCAGACCAATAAATGTTTTGTAAACCAGGCCGATAAATGTTTATAAACCAGGCCGATAAATGTTTGTAAACCAGGCCGATAAATGTTTGTAAACCAAACCATCCAATCCTTATATCTATACCTGATGCTAGCTAGACATCGTTACATGATACTAAAGTGTCGTGAACCACTGCTGAACATTAGAAATGCCTCAATACCCGCCACCGAACATCAGTCGGTGTCGTAATGTTAGATAGGACAAATATGCACCCGCCACCGACCGCCAGTCGGCCCGAGTGGGGCTTTCCAGGCCCAATAGATCTATTCACACTTTTCCCGCTATGTATCCACATATTAATGGTTCACTAAAGTTAGGAGGACTTGAATGATGTAATGTCACTTAGTACCAATGCGATATAATGTAATATGTTGGTCTAAAAGTTCGTAAGTTTGTAAGTTCGTAAGTTCTCAAGTCTGTATGTTTGTAAGTTTCTAAGTTTGTACCGCATGTTTCTCCCCCGAAAATGAAAACAGTAAAATGTGGGGCTGTGAACTCACCTTAGTTTGCGTCTTTTAGTAAAGAATTACCGACACGACCAGACAATCCCAAATACCGGCGATCTATCATAAAAGTTGGTATAAGTGTTTTGACTAATAACCCTTGGGTTAACTAGTTCCCGATTGTCCAGATCACAACTAAGTATGTTTGAAAATGTGTTTGAACGTTGACCCGACACACCAGACAGACCAACATCCCGTTGGTGCCCCGTTACACAAATTAATCAAGCACATATAGTTTACACATAAGGTGTAACACCCCAACCGATGGCGGAAACATCGGGATGTCACGTATTGATGATTGTTCAGTAGCTCATGGTAAATAATAAGTTTCAATAAATGATTTAAATAGATTACATACATTTGTTCTAAGAATTTGTACATCAAAATGAAAAATACTAGATACACATCTTCAAGCATTAACTCTAATCTTCAAGCAAGCTATAACCTGAAACATGTTAAGTTTGAAAATAATTTGGGTCAACAAAAGTTGGTGAGAATTACATAGGTTTTGATAATTGAATAAAACTTGTACAATTCAAGTGTCATGGCAAGTCTAGTCCATATGTGAAAACATACTAGAAGTAAATCGAGTGCATAATCAACCCTTGTGACTGTTATATTGTGGTCCATCCCATACGCTCATGGTTCACTCGATTATGTTATGCGATAACAATCACCCACGCTACCTTTGTAGGAGGCACGTATCCGGGTGGGATTGTCAGTCCAATAGATCTATCATTGTATACCGTCGGCTGATCAATGTTAATGATTATGCTAGAATATTGTGCTTACCCTAGTCATGTTTAAGACATAATGCAACATAGAAAAACACATGACACTTTATTTTTGAATTGCATATAGAATGTTGTAACATGTTTCACCCCAAAAAATAGTGAAAAATAGAAAAGGGGCTATGTAAAACTCACATTGGCTAAGGTGAATTATCCTCTAAGTGTTGTGAATGTATGCGAGGCGAATCCCAAAGACTCAACAACGTAGCTAGTCCAAATTGAAGAAATAAAAAAACGAAAAAGAAAGAATATCAAGCTTCCAATTCGCCAATTGCAAGAGCTTATAATCAAAGCTTCAATTGTAGAAGCAATAGACTATAGAAGAAAGGTATGAGGGAAAGTTTAATCGGATTGAAACAATCGATTTAGAAGTGCAAAGTATAATGGGTCATAGGTGGGTTTTTGTTAGGACAAAAAGGATTGGTGAAACCACTTTTGCAAACCTTAGTCTAATTCACTTTTCTGTCAAAATACTCTAAGTATGAAACTGCTAAAGACAAAGAATCAAACTGCTGAAGAAGAGATTCAGAAGTGCTGAAGAAGAAGTCATCAGAAGTTCTGAAGTTCAAACCAAACACTTCTACTGAAGAACTACTGAAGACAAACTACTCATCAGTAGTTTGTCATTCATCAGTACTTGAAGAAGATCTTTTCCACCACCTTTGTATATCAGTAGTTTAATAATTTAGTATTTCTTTTTGCTTTATGTACAAGTTCCAAGACTGCAACTTGTTGCAACTTGTTTCTGAACTTGCTTTGGCAAGGTTCATGTATTTGTAAAGTCTATAAATAGAAGGATTCATCCTTCTGTTTTAGACATTGATTTTAATACAAGAAATCCTTCAACTCTTATTATTGTTATTTCCATTTCGTGTTTACTGAGAATCTGTCAAAGTGTTTCATTCTCATTCAATACTTAGATTCTAAATAAACACTTCTCATTTATTAGTTCTTGATTCCAGGGGGAGTAATAACTCCTGTTGATAAGTGTAGCTATAAACTTATAAACATTCCGCTGTGCTATCACTCACCAAGAACTTGCTAAACACTTAAGTGTCAACTAGCAAGTTCAACTAAAAGAGCAGCTTAACTGATCCAACAATTGGTATCAGAGCACTGGTTTATCTGATCACATATCAATCTAACAAATTGAGAATCAGACACAGGCTCTTATTGATATTCAATAAAGGATTATAAGCTCACTTTTATCAATATCCATCACTTTAAGAGATATTTGACAAATCAATACTCTTTAAAATGGATCCTCATAATACTGGTTCTGCCACTAAACCTGCCATGCTTGTAAGAAATGAATATAACATATGGCAAAAGAGAATGGCACATACCTTGTCACAGACCAACACAGGTTGTTGGAGATCTGTGATATATGGTCCTCATAAACCAGTAAACATAAATCTTGAAACTAAGGAAGAGATTCCAAAAGAACCAAAAGACTATACTGATGATGATTTCCTAAAACTTGAGCTTGATGCAAAAGCTTTTTCTATGTTGGCAATGGCACTCCCAAATGAAATCTATCTGGCCTATTACATTGTGATAGTGCCAAAGAGCTTTGGGACTGCCTAAAAGAACAGTTTGGAGGAACTGAAGAGGTGATTGCCAACACCAGAGAAATCTTGGCTTAACAGTATGAAATTTTTGCTCACATTAATGGGGAAATTTTAACTCAGCAATTTGAAAGATTTTCCTCATTAATATCTGAGCTAAAACTAAATGGTCAGACCTATACAACTGTATCTATGCTTCATAGATTTTTAAGGTCTTTACCTGATAAATGGGAAACATACTCAATAGTCTTAAGATCTTCACCAGATTTTAGCTCCCTCACTCTTACAAAACTTCATGGGAGATTACTTACTTTTGAGAGAGAAATTGATCAAAAGAAAAAGTTACAAAATTCTGGTATAACTGCTGATGACTATCTACCTGGTAGTACAGCACTATTGGGACAAGACTCACCAACTTGTTCAAATAGTTTTGGATCTTTTGACCACATTGACATAACTGCTGGGATCTCATCTGAAAGATCATTCCCAGGTTATGACAATAATGACTTTGGTCAAACTGCTGATAACATGTGCTTTATCATGGATGAGTTAAATAGTTTCAGCAGTGATGACCTTGAAGAAATGGACATTTTGCACCAACTGGCCATGTTAAGTTTAAAAACAAATAAATTTTACAAAAGGTCAGGAAGGAAGTTTCCAGGACTTAACAGTTCTACAAAAATTGGTTTTGACAAATCTAAACTTAGATGTCATAAGTGTCAAAAGTTGGGACACTTTGCTAGAGAGTGTAGAAGCTCTGGCTTTAACCAATCTCAGTCTGGAAACAATTTTAACCCCAATTATAACAGGAATAATGGAACACAAGGGAGTGCACATTTTGTACAGGCACAAGCTCAACAACACCAATATGTGCCACAAGTACAATATGTACAGATGCCTGCTCAACAGATGCAGAGCCAACAATCAATCCCTCCCTTTCCAGCTGCTCAACAACCTCCACTGCAACAACAACCCTCTCAACAAAGTCTATTTACCTCAGGGTATGTTGACTGGAGCAGTCTTCCTTTTGACACCACAGAGTGCAATCCTGATGCAGACAACAAAATGTTTGACATCAACTGGGGAGAGCCTGACAATGGCAGAAAGAACTTTGCCTAATGGCATTTGAGGGATGCTCCTCAAAATCTGCCTTGTCTCAGGTATCAAAAGAATCTTTGACAAAACTATGTTCAAATTCATGCAAAGAATCTTTTGCTCTCATAAGAGAGACAAATGTGCACTTACAAGGAAAAGCTAATGATTCTGAGAGAAAACTCACTCAGATAAAAATGTGTGATTTAGAAAGAAAACTTTCTGCAAAAACAAAAGAA
>JAUTDX010001751.1:0-70648 GCA_030844895.1 Ambrosia x helenae | reverse complement strand
CTTTTCTTTTGGGATTTTGGTAGTCAAATTTGATTATTTGAAAAAGTCAGATGATGGATATATTTCCATACGACTAACTTCCATGTTTATATGAACACATATGATTGATTTTTATTGAATTTTCTGTTGTATGTTAGGCTCGAATAACCTCAATGATGACAAATCTAAAAAATGAACACCTTTTTTAACAAGTCCCATACAGAATTGTTAAATAAATGATTTTATGGTCTTAGCTGTAATATATGGGGTTGTAAATTACTCACCCCGCCGCATCGCGCGGGTTCCTCACTAGTATAATCATAACTTCTGAGCAAAAATTCGGGGGGGTTGGCCGCCCCTTCCCGCCCCAAGAAAGCTACGCCACTGCTTATGAGCTGAACCATATAGATGGGACTAGGGGTGTAAATGAGTCGAGTCTAAGCTCGGTCTTCGAGCCCGATTAACTTATGAAAGCTTGAGCTTGAGCTTGAGCTCGACTCGAATCAAGCAATGGCGGGTAGAGAATGAGTTACTGAAAGCAGGAATCCTGAGAGAGACAAGATACCAGACCTGGGTGGCAAACCCAATCATGGTAACAAAAAGCAATGGCGGGTAGAGAATGTGTTGTTGACTACACAGATCTGAATAATCTTGTCCGAAAGACTATTATCCGCTCCCTGAGATCGACCTCAAGATTGATTCTCTGGCGCCATTCAGGTTCAAATGCTTTCTGGATGCCTACAAAGGCTACCATCAAATCCAGATGGCGCTAGAAGACGAAGATAAAACAACATTCAGAACAGACAAGGGCGTCTTCTGCTACACCAAGATGTCGCTTGGTTTAAAGAATGTAGGCACCACATATCAGCGGTTGATGGACCGCTCGCGTTTACGAACCAGATTGGTAAAAATCTGGAAGTATATGTAGACGACCTGGTCATTAAAAGCAGAGAAGAAGTTCAAGAACCCAAGGGTGGTTGTTACCAAAGATAGGTTCCGCCCGAACCCAAAAAAAAAAAATACAAGCCATAGCACAAATGCCATCTCCTTCAACGTTGAAAGAGGTGCAAACTCTAAATGGGCGTTTGGTGGCAATCAACCGCTTCCTTTCGCACCATGCAAGCAAGTCGATTCCTTTCATAGAGACGTTGAAGAATTGCTAATAGAAGAATCAATTCAAGTGGACCGCTGAAGCTGAAGGGGCGTTCCAGGAAATGAAAAAGTGTTTAATGAACCTACCAACGCTGACCGCCCCCTCCCTAAAGAACCTCCCACGTTGTATCTATGTGCAACAGAGAAGGCGGTCAGCGCAGTGCTGATGGTCGACAGAAAAACTGGTCCAAACCCCAATCTATTATATCAACAGGGTCCTCATAGATGCTGAAACAAGGTATTCAACGATGGAAAAAATTAGTCCTGGCCTTAGTTCACGCCTCGCGCAGACTGCGCAGATACTTCCAAGGCCATCCAATTAATGTTCTCAGTGACTACAAGCTAAATAACATCCTATTAAAACCAGAACTATCAGGAAGATTAGCAAAAATGGGCCATTGAGATGGTGAACAGACAATCTTATACAAGACCCCCCAGCCATCAAAGGTCAAGTCTTGGCAGATTTCATCGCTGAAGTACCCCAAGAAAAGGTTGAAGAATGCAAAGCCGAGCAAGAAATACAGGTTGAAAACGATGAGAAGGCCGTCTGTCGCTTTATACCGACGGCGCATCAAACGAAGACGGCGCAAGCTTAAGAATCATAAGTCCAGAGGGGCGCAGAGTTCACCTATGCGATCCAGCTTGAATTTAAAACTACAAATAATGAAGCCGAGTACGAAGCCCTGCTGGCAGGCCTGTGGATAGCACAAAAGCTGGGCGCTAAGCATGTCGCTGTGCACGTCGACTCCATGTTAGTAGCCGGCCAAATCACCGGAAAGTATGAAGCCAAAGACCCTTCCATGATCATGTATCTTCAAAGAGCAAAAGAATTGATGAACAACTTTGCAACCAACAACATTGTCCACATAAGCCACAGTCAAAACAAGCCGGCGGACGCTCTAAGAAAATGGCATCAACAAGCTTTGACCATTTAGCAAAAGATGTCCACGTTGAAGTCATGAACGAACCATCGGTTCCACACAAAGAAGTCAATGTTGTCCAAACAGGAGTTGACAACTAGATGACACCGATTATATCATACCTCAGCGCAGGGGTACTCCCAGACAAGCACGTCGATGCCAGGAAAATAAAAACACAAAGCTCTTCAGTACCAAATGCAAGATAATGTGTTGTGCAGGAAGTCTTATCTGGGACCACTGCTAAGGCGTGTCGATGCGGACGACGCAAATTACCTGATTAGAGAGATACATGAAGGTATTTGTGGACTTCATGTGGGGCCACGCATGGTGGATAGACATTGTAGGGTCGTTCCCAATGACAACGGGGAAAAGGAAGTACCTGGTGTCGCATTACACTATTTCACAAAGTGGGTAGAAGCCAAGCCCTTGGCAGAGATCACTGTTTGCCCAAATCAAGAAGTTCATATGGGAGTTCATTATCTGCCGTTTCGGCCTCCACCCCCTATCGTCACAGACAACGGTACCCAATTTACGGATAGGGACTGTTAAAATGGTATGATGACCTGCACATCCAACCAATCTTCATTTCGGCCGTTCACCCAAAAGGCAATGGCCAGGTGGAGCGCGCAAACCGAAGTCTGGTAGAAGGAATCAAAGCAAGGTTAGGGACAAAAGGCAAAGTGTGGGCGAAGCCACGAAGGAGCTACCCAATGTGCTATGGGCACACCGCACACTGACACAGACAAGCAATGGTGAAACCCCGTTCAACCTAACCTATGGTTCCGAGGCTATGATACCAATGGAGATAGGCCCCCCTTCCGCCAGGTCCTCTCCGCAAACCGTACAAACAATGATGCTGAACTGCGCCTAAATCTTAACCATCTGGAGGAGCGCTGAGAGATGGCTGTTGTCAAAGAAGCCAATTATAAAAAACAGCTTGAGCGGTACTATAAGGCTAAAGTCAAGCTTAACTCCTTTAGAGAGGGAATTTTGTGTTCAGAAACAATGAAGCAAGCGGGGCGATTCCGCAAAGTAAACTTACACCTAATTGGGAGGGACCCTATCGCATAGCTGAAGTTCTGAGAAAGGGAGCCTACAAGCTAGTGACCCTGGAAGACAAAGCTGTACCGCGAACCTGGAATGCGGTGCAGCTGCGAAAGTGTTATTTGTAACCCCTTTTATTGTAATGAAGGCTACTAACCCACAGTATTGAATGAAAAAAGTTAACCTTTCGCTTTTAAAACATTTCACTCTTGTCATCCCTTATATTCTAATAACCAGAACAGCCTGAAACAGTTGTATAGTAAAATACAATCTAAAACAGTTGTATAGTAAAATGCAACCTAAACTAGTTGTATAGTCAAATTTAACAAACTTAAATTAGTTGCATAGTAAACCGCAACAAAAAACTCAAACGATGCGTCACAAAGCACAACGCCATTCCTAACCAGTTGTATAGAAAAAATACAACAAAAACACATGTCTATGCAGCAAAGCGCCAGCAAAGAAAAAATAGTTGTTCGATATGCAGCAATACATTTAAACAAGTTGTATAGTAACATACGACCCTAAATCTATGGCTGCAGTTCAAGCAGTGGCCATGTCACTTCGCACAAACACATTAAAGTGTTGAGAACGTAGTGGGTGTTCAAGCGCATCCCTGTAAACATCACACGCATACATAATATTGCAAACACACATGTACAACATAGTTAACAACCATAAATACAGTGCAAAAAAGTGACTATGTCACATTACAAACAGCCGTATAAGTCGGCGCAAAGTTAACAACTTGTCTTAGTTACAATCAACGGATGCATAAAACAAAAACATATGCTCATCCAGCCTTACTAGCAGAAGTAGAGTCGCTCCAATCATCATCATCCTTAGACCCATATACATCCAACCTTTCGTTGGCCTCTGGTTTCTCCCCTTCTTGCACATCCTCCTTCATGGCCTTGGCAACCTCGCACCGATGTTTTATGTGTACAAGCCCTTGTTTCTCAAAAGAATCTTTCAGCTCGTGCTCAAGATCGTCATACTCCACAGATTTCTTGGTAAGCACAACGTCCAAGTCCTTGTTGTATAAAGCAAACTCTTCAAGCGCTTTCCCATCCTTGGCATGTTGGTATCCCTCCAAGAAACCTGCCTTGCGCCCAACAATTTTGGACGCAGCTTTCACGCCGGCCACCGCTCTGTGCACTTCATAACTGTTCTTGCAATAATGGGCCACCTGCAAACATAACAAAAATACATAAGGAACGAGCACGCGAGAAGGAAAATGAACAAATGAATAAGAAATATACCTCCGGGATACACTCCGTGAACAACCATTTACGGTCCTCCTGGAGCATGCGGACCTCATCCCGCACATCCAATAACTCATCCTTCCGCATCAACCTTCTCCCACACCAACTGAACCTTCTCAGTCTCCAAAGCAGCTACCCTCTCTTTCAACTTGGCCAACTCATCATTGCTCGCCTTCAGCAAGTCACGAGTAGAGTTCAAAGCAACATCCCTCTGCTCAATCACGTTATGAAGGCACAAGTTCTCCTTCGACGCTTCATTATACCGCTCTTTGGCCAACCACTAACGTTCAGCTCTTGCTCAAGCTTATGATTAGTCATTATGCAAGCCTGGTTCCATTGCACCTCGCGCTCTGATAGCAGCTTCTAAGATTTCTCTTTCTCTTCCCTGAAAGTGACTGCCTCCCACCTAGCCACTTTCAATGCTTGACCTGTTCAGCCCGCACAGCCTCGTATGCGCGCTTCTCCTCCTCAAATTTCTTCTTTTCATCCAAGGCATACTGCCTGTCTAAGAGGAGAGCATCCCATTCGCGAACAATCTCGGTGGAGGAGGCAAGAAAATTGGCTAAACTCATGATGTTATCCTCCAAGAGATCATTGCGAAGCCGAGTGCGCTGAAACACTAACTCGGCAGGGGGCAGGCAGTTACCGAGAAAATTCCCCGTTAAGACTCTAAATCAAAAAACCTGCTGCCATGAGTCAACTCCCACCCCGGCACAAAAGCCTTATCCGCATCATGCAGATGATAAATCTGGGGGTAAGGAACAGTCTTGGCCCCATCAGAGGGCCCCATCACTCGTTCATAGGAAACCCCTTCTCCAACTGGTTTCTTCCTCTCATCCCTTGAGAAGGTTCCCGTTTCCCTGTCATTATCCACATGCTCCTCCTCATTGTGAATGTCTTTATAAATAGTATCCATCTCCAGCCAGTGTGACTCGTCAACATTAAGTACAGTAGTAGGGGGCGAAGATGGCGGAGGAGTAGGGTAACGCGGAGGCAGAGACGTTGGGGGTGTAGGGTCCCGAGGAGGTGTGCTCGCCGGCGGAGTAGGAGGTCGCACCTGTGGCGAAGGTGTCTTCTCTTTTTCCAAGGGGGTGGCAATTGACCCGCCTTCAGCAACTTTATCAAGGCCACCACCACCCCACCAGTAGTCCCCGCAGTAAGATCAGCTGCGCAGAAAAGACCAAATGAGCAACTATAAACAAACATAAAAATATAATAAAAAGATGACACTTACCAAGCAAATCCCCTTTTAAGAGTTCTTATTTATGAACACTTGTGTGTTTGTAAATATATCAAAGCAGATTGCACAGCGGAATAAGTAAAGTGTTCAAGTTAAAGTTTCACTTTTAACAGGAGTTATTACTCCCCATCAATCAATGAACTAAGTAGTAAATGAGAATCAAAGACAGTAAATGAATATAACAGTAAATGCATAATGATTCTCAAATATATTGAAATGGTTAACTACAAAAGTCTTGAATGATTCGTTGTCTAAAATAGTGGGATGAACCCCTCTATTTATAGACAGTCAATTACATACAAGTTGTGTACAAAAGATTGTAATACTGTAAGATAATACTACAACAGGCTGTAGTATTGGGACATGTACAAAGACTTTAAGAATACTAATATAATAGTAAACTACTGAAGTATAAGGGCGGTGGGAAGCTTCTATCAAAACAGCTGATGAGTGACAAACTACTGATGAGTAGTTTGTCTTCAGTAGTTCCTCAGAGACTTTGTCTGGTTCGTCTTCAAAACTTCTGATCTTTACTCTTCAGTACTTGATATCTTCTTCTTCAGTACTTTCAGTCTTCTTCTTCAGCAGTTTCTATACTTAGAATAATATTGCAGAATATGAATTAGACTAAGGTATCAAAAGTGGTTTCGTCAATTCTCTTTGTCCTTACAATCAACAGGATGGCTGGTTAGCTTGTTGAACCAGGCCTTCCCCTTATACTCAATGAGGTCCACTTCATCAAACTTCAAGTCGATACGCCTCCTCGTCATCTTTATGGCCACCACCCCCTCTGCAACCCAGAAAAACTTGGGTTTCCAATCACGGAAACTCTTCACAGCAGCGCCCGACTGCGGCCTAACCCCATAACGCGGGCGACAGGAGAACCAGCTCTCAGCGGCTGTTATTGAGTAAAAGATGTTGAACATATCAAGGTCTGGTTCTAAATCCTGTGCACAGCAACAAAACTCAAAGAACAACAAGTGAGACATCAACCCAGGATGAACTTGGTTGAGTTGGATACCTAAGGCTTGTATCACAGAGCTCAAAACTTGGTAATCGGAAGCCTGAAGTTGCACAATTGAAAATACACAACATACACCCCTATCTTCCCAGTCGGAGGCTGTAAAATCGTCTTACCCTCCGTAGGCAGTTCAGGTTCATACCAGGATGGAATCCCATACAGATCATAGAGTTTGTCTAACTCATCCTGAGTCCACTTCGCCGTAACCTCCCCAGCAAGCGGAGGGGCCTTCTTATCCTTCTTAGGAGCCCTATCGCCCTTCTTCCCACCTTTTGGGTTTCTCGTTACAAACAAACACATCCGAAGATGACTCCATCGTTCAAAGATGGTTGATTAGAGGAAAATACAAGATTGAGAAAAGAAAAAAGGATTTTAAGGCACAGGAAATGATTTTCGCTGAGGAGAAAAGAGGGAAAAGTTTTCGAAAAATTTTGAAGTGTGGAAGAAATCAAGGTAGAGCGTTGCCTTTTTATAAGTTGGGCAATTAGTGCAGCAGACGTGTCGCACGACCAGCCAACGATAAGAGGACACGTAAGAGAGAGGAAATGGTTGTAGTCAGGCGAAAGGACAACAGGGCCCACCACGTCCTGACAAAGCAAAACCGCCAGGCGACTTTTCGGCTCACCAACAGTCCTTTCAACTCACAACCCTGACTGATTTGATGTAAAAATTAATTACTGACATGCGCTGCTACCCTGCCCACAAAAGGTGTAGCGCACGCTGCGCACAACACAAAAAGAGCACGCATGACCCCCCACGCAAATACCAACCGCTGTTTGTCAAACTCACAAAGTCCAGTGTCATGCATGCTGCGTATACAGAACACTAGACTAGGGGGACTTGTAGAGATATGTGCCTGCACGTGCGCACGGCCCCACATCTCCACACACGTCAGCAGAAGCGCTGACCAAACCTTCTAGAAGATTGCGCACGAAACCTAGTACATGTCAGTTGTAACCCGACAAGGAAAGGGACGTGAAGCTAATCAGAGGCCGTCATTCCCTGCTCCATGATCACCTACAGGTACGAGGTATAGAGAAAGGAAAGAAAGGACATTGCAAGACACGTGGACCTATCACAGGAAGACAACGCCTGGGCTCCAACGGTTGACAAACGCGTGGGACCCGCGCAGGACAACTGTCATTCCCAATCCAACCTATCACAGGACAGCTCTGAGGCCTATAAATACCCCTTCGCCCTGAGGAGAAGAATTCATTCAGTCTCTCAAGCATTCATACTTAGAGAATCTGTGATAGTTGTGAAAGATAGATTATAGTCGAAACATTGTAACAATTTATATTCGAGTATTTGTAATCGTCCACGCCATTATCAATAAAATATCTTTTAATTGTGCTCGTCTATATTAATTGTTATATTGGAAGAAGATTTGATCAACTCTAATTTGAAAACAGATCATCAAAATCAAATCAAACCTTCACTGCAGTACCACATCAGATTTATAAACATCCCTAAAAAAACTCTAACTTCTACCACAATGTACAAACCTAATCAAATTCCACATCATCATCATCCACGTTGTTGCACATTTTTTAACTACTTTATATATATATATATCAAATTACCAAATTAAATCCGAAGAACAAAAATTGATAAAGAAACGAAATAAAACACGAAAAAATTACAAAATCAATCAAACTGGCTCAAATTTTTCATCGGATTATGACGCCCGATATGCCATGGCTGCATTCGTAGTTGCAAACAACTAGTTGCCATCTCGAATACCCCGCCAAGATACAGATTGAGTCTACACCATCTTATTATTTTCAAAATCATCATATGGGTCCGAAGGCCTCGTCCAATTTTATTAACAATCATCATGCATCGTGAATTTGGATCTAAGACATTATTTATGTAATACCCTATGAAAATCTAACATGCGCCGTGGATAGGAGAGATTTTCGATTCATAAAGAGTACATCACCTCTTAAATCACCAATGCGTTTTAACGCTTAATGTTAGTGGATGAGAACAAAACTCCACAATTAAGCATGCTCAGATTCTCCGTTAAAAAAAAAAGCATGCTCAGATAAGGGTAGTATAAGGATTAATAACATTATGCTAAGTCTCCATGTGGATAACCAAAAAAATCCGTAAGCTCCTTGCAGGTAAAACGGCCATTATTAATATTAGTGGCACTGGTACGAGAGGCTACACATTAAAATTTATATCTTTTAAATAGCTTTCAACCATATAGTATATGTTTTATATGAGTATTTATTTGTTTTTTTAGTGGTTTTGTTGATTTAATCTTATAACTAAACCTCAGTTGTCCATGTTGACTAATGTTATTAGACAATAAAATGAATTCATCTTTTAATTAAATAGATTAACCATTACCATTTATTATTATGTTATGCTCAACAATTTGTGGGATTCATGTAGATGAAGTGAATATGGAACCTACATGTTTAATTTGACTTAAAATTAGTAATTGTTCAACTAAAATCTATTCTATTAAAATCTCAACAAATGTTCTGTGAGAATTGAGCGACAACACTTGTCAACTTGACATAACTATACTATCACATGAAATGTACACTTGTGTTATAGCTATTCCGACAATTTAATTAAATTTAATACTAGTTCACACAACTTACTCACCTTCGTATTATCTACTACCCAACCACCTCAACAAAAAATTTCAAGTCTTTAACCGAGTAGATATGATGCCCTTTTCCTCCAAGTCCCAAACCAACAATGATGTCAACGATGCTAAAAAAAACTTGTAAAAATTAATAATAATAATAATAATAATAATAATAATTATTATTATTATTATTATTATTAAACTTGCAAACTTCTCGTAGTTTTGGGAGACGTATTCCAAATCATTTTCACACCGCATAACAATGTGAAGAACATCGTACGCATCATCAACTCCACTTGAAATGGAGGTATTTGACACATAAGTTGACAAGGTTAAGGTCGTCTACAAGAACCTTTACAATCACAGGAGAAGTGACACAAATGAAGTTAATCTTTTGAACACGGGTAATGACAAATACCGGTTTGAAAAATAGCATGTTCTTTGCTAATATGGTGTAACGCATTCTCCTTTATGACAATTGATATATTAATCATGATATATCTTACGGTACATTTATTCTTTTAACTTTTTATATGTTAATTTTTATTAATATATATTTTTTTCTTATTACTAATGGAAAGTTTTAATAGCTCCATTGATCGATCATTTAGAAATTTGAAGAAATAGAGTAAAATGTGGGCAAATTTTGTGGTAATTACAACAATAAATACGACAACAAAAATTGATAACACGACGTAAACATCTTGAACGTGTCATTTGAAAATTACCGCCAGGATCAAAATCAAGATTTCAAATTAATATTCGCTTGGTACTTTCTCTAACATCTATATCTATACTACTATATAATGGGTTCTGGATGGGTAAGATTGTCATTTCGTATTCATTTAAATGGGTAAAAATGTAATTTCATTTAATCATCAAGACAAATTTAATACAACTATTAAATTAACTTGTTTAACCTATTAAAGTAATTAATAATCTATATCTATACTATATATAAAGCATGAGGGAGGGATGACCGCAAAAGTTAAGTAATTACAAGCGTTTATGCTTATACTACAATACTAAAAAATGTTCGTTGAGGGGTACAATAGTCTTTTTATACTCTTTAATCTATACTACTTGTATTTATTAGTAACATTTAGTATATGCTAAGACACAAATGATAATTTAATGTTGAGTTTGAAACTTGAAAGGAGGATCTCAAAAGTTGAAGTTATCTTCTCTTGAAAACCAAAGGTTGAAACCCATGGATGGTTTAATATTGAGTGTCAACACTATATTACTATGATGTTAAGTTTTTACAAGCAATTTGATCTAAACTCTAATACTTGTGGATTTTTATCTTTTCATGTTACATATAAACCATAAATAATTTATAACTCTAGCACAAAGATAATTATATTATAAACAAACCACTCTAGCAAGTTGCTAGGAATGTCAAACATAAAACGTTACAAGAAAAAAATGATTTGTATTTATTACCTCCTTCAATGGGTCAATTAAAATAATCATGAATGCCAATAAATACAAACCACTACCCCTATAATAATCTAATACCTCCCCCACTATAGTTCTCGATCTCATTGCCTTTGTGGTGAAGTGTTCATGCACAAGAAAGTTTAACACACACAAACTCACACAATTCTGATTCACCACCAAACCTCCACAGTCGTCACCGCCATTGCCGAAATCCTGACTACTCGTGAACCGGTCAACTCTCTACAGGCTCAGGTTCTTCTAATTATAGTATAATGTGATATTATTAATTTTAGATTCCTATATTTGTTTGATATTTTTGCACTCAAAATTTATATATTTTGTAGGTGTCCTATTTGGCTTAACTTCTTTTACATTCCAGGGGGAGGAAAAGGTTTACTATAGTTTTGATGAAGTTGAAGATGACCGCCACAACTTCTATCCGGTGGAGTTCTTAAACTCACTAACTGTTAGTGGTTTGCCGCCTCACAGACTTCGTTTAAAAATTGGTTGCCCCATAATATTATTGTGGAATATCGATCCATCACATGGTCTGTGTAATGGCACAAGACTGATATGTAAAGGCTTCCAACGCAATGTTATTGATGCAGAGATAGCTATTGGGCAACATACTAGAAAGAGAGTATTTTCAACATGGACTTTCGACTTAGCTGAAAAGAAAACAGTTTCACATTCAAGCTGAAAAGAAAACAGTTTCCCATTCGACTTAGCTTTGCCATGTCAATAAATCTCAAGGTCAAACAATTCCGCATGTTGGTGTTTATCTTCCGGATTCTGTATTTTCGCATAGACAACTTTATGTCGCTTTATCAAGAGGAATTTCACGCGAAAATACAAAGGTATTAGTACATCCTGTCAAACATTTCAAACAACACGGAGTATACACCTCAAACGTTGTCTATCGAGAGGTGTTACGTGATGAATGATCGGCTTGTGAGTGACAACGTAAGGAATTCTTATGCATTTTTTCTTACCCGTTACGTTATAAATAAAGCTAATAGATTTTATTACTTTACACACTTTGGTTACTTTTATTACGTTGTAGAAACACACTCGGTTTAACTTGTAAACGATCTATTGAATCGGGTTTCCAAATATTTGATTTAAAGTAATTACTTATTCCTACGTCTCACTGGATTATAAGCTATACAATTAAACTTATACTTGTAAATTGTTCACTCCGCCGCAACGCGCGGGTTCCGTACTAGTGGTATTAAAACCATTAAAGCATTTGAAAAGTTTAACATCATGGCATAAAAGATTTTAGAGAATTCATAACATAAGATGGCATCAAGAAACCTTGTTATGAAATTAGTCAATTACACAAATATTACATACAACTATAAGTCAATTTTTTTTACTTTCTTTATAATTTATGCTACCACTTTACTGAAAAATCTATAGTAACAATAATAATAATAATAATAATAATAATAATAATAATCTATATCTATGTGTATATATATCTCTATATCTATATAAATATATCTCCTATGGTTATTTATATAATTTACTAATAAAACAAGTATTAAAGCTAAATGTAGAACATGTGCTTCACGTATCCACTCTCCCAACAGAGACACGCCTGCTTAAATTCTTTAAGATGCCATCGTACGGTTATAGATCCAGATTGATAATTCCAAGAATTAATGTGTTCTTAATTTCATTCACGGGATCAATTAATCTATACGTTATAAACCAACGGTTCTTGGAATACATTTGTATGTTCCTTTTTCAAATGTTAGCCCCATAAACAAAAGCATCCAATCAAACCCTAATATGTTCAAATTTAAGTTTGTCCCTCATCTTTCATTCTATGATCGTCATGTCATCGGTGATTGTTGATAACTATTTCTATTTAGATTTTGATTCGTGGTTTTATACAAGAGTGCTTAATTGATGTTGGTTTGTCATTATAGTGTTGCAGTCCAATTTCATCGAATTGCTCCATAATATCTTCCAAGTCCTTTTATTGTATACATTATTTTGCATTTTCAGCTCTGAAACTTACCATGAACTGTTACTTTTCCTTGACATTCTGAAGTTTAGATCTACATGTGCACGATTCCAAGTGATTTTATTTAGGTCAACTGCTAGAGCACAATTAGATGCATATGTATTAAAGTCTACCCCTATTCAATTTTCATGTTTTGGTCATCACATTAGGAAATGTCGTAAGTTAAACACATCCTGCAGTCAATGATTAGTCTAAAGTCAATAGTAAAAAAACTTACCACGTAACAATATTACTTTAGACATTATTGTTTTGTTTTTGCATTTTATTCATGGAGCATACATAAAGTAATGCATGAGGTGATCATGCATGCAGTATGCACGGAAGGAAGCCAATTCTACATGCTTTTGTTGCCTAAACATTGTTAGATGTCCCTCACACCCCCTTATCATATGAATGCTTCTAAACTTGCATCACCAATACCATTCCCATCCCATCTACTATGTGTTTGTGTTTGTAATTTTACAATTAATCGACAGGAAGACGACCTTCATGTTGTGATAATTCACATGTCAAGAAAGGCCCGTGCACGATTGAAGAAGATGTAACTAAACATATCAATTACATACATGCCAATTATATATAGCCAAATATCATGCAGCCCCGCCGCAACGTGCGGGTTCCTGCTAGTAACTCAAAATAGGTGTTGGTGCCTGATGACGTGGGTAGTTTAAGGTTAAACGAACTAATTACATTACACATGCTTGTTTGAAAGGTTGAAAGTTAAAAAGATTAAAAAATGACAACCGCCACCAGCAAAAAGCACAAAACCAATGACATGTCTTGTTATTGCTTTTCCTCGGTTGACTCCACCAGATGGTCACACTCTTCACGAGTAGGAGTCACACCTCTTTAACCGCATGTCCGAAGCCTTTATCGGCTTAAGTGGAAAAGTCCCTAGTTGTTACTTGGATCAAGAGTTTTCATATTCCTCATATAGAAGATTCTTCTTCCATAAATCAGAGACTCCATCAGATAATCAGTTTGTTCTTTACACCTACACTCTTCTATTCAGTTCGCCACTG
The DNA here is from genome assembly GCA_030844895.1 of Ambrosia x helenae. NCBI lineage: Eukaryota > Viridiplantae > Streptophyta > Magnoliopsida > Asterales > Asteraceae > Ambrosia > Ambrosia x helenae. The sequence continues at coordinate 56,919 of JAUTDX010001751.1, read as the reverse complement.
GCTTGTAATTTTCTCCAACACTGGAGCGAATACTCGAGGAGTAATCGACCAACTCGGACTTGTTTTGCAACACTGAGTTTTCTTCGTGGACAACGGAATCAAATCACTCCCTACGATCTAACTTAAAGCTTTTACTGCCATTATTATTTCATAGTTAATTATATATGTTTGCTCTATTTTTAACAATTATAGTTTTTTTTTTCTTATTTTAATAAATCTAATTATGTGAATTAGTGCAAGTCTTGCATAAACATCTAAATTTATGGTTTAAATAAACCTGAACTATAATTTGTGAATTAGTGCAAGTATTGCATACTTGTTAACCTCGTGAAACTATAATTGTACAAAATTTGGTTACATATGTGAAACGCGTTTCAAGTACATAAACACAAATATTGTGCAATATTAAGTTACACCATAAAATACACGGCAAATAAAATTAAGGGTTGTTTGATTGATTAAGTGTTGAATCATTAATAGATCTGAATGGTTAGGAGGTATGAGTGGTTAAGTGCTGAATCATTAAGTTAGACCTCTTAATGGTTAGTTTTCTTGTCCCACATTGGTAAAAGATCATCATTAAGGTTCAACCTAATTCAATGCTTAATGGTTCAGCAAATCCCAAGTCTTAATGGTTCAGGGTTAACCATTCTATTCAGAAGCTGAAACAAACGCGCTGAATACTGAATAATTCAGCGCTGAATGGTTCAGAGCCTCATTAAGAGGCTTACGCACATTCGATATAAGGTTAAATATGGTACATATATGTTTCTATATTAATTATTGTGTACCATAGTCCATGTACAATCTAGGCCACCATTTGTTTAAAGTTTAATTTTTTTTTAAATTGTTACTCAGTAAAAAGTCTTATTTTTAGTATTTAAACACTTAAATACTAGCGTTTAAAAAGACAAAACTTCATATTTAAACACTCTTACTAATAGCGTTTAAAAAAACTACAAGCTTTTAGTATTTAAAATTACTTAAATAACCTTCGAAGATAATGTTTTATTTTTGGATTATATTTAGTTATGCCCATTTTTGTTCATTTTATACATTTTATTAAACGTTTCAGCTACTCTGCCAAGCACCTAAATATATATAAAAAATCTACCGCTACCAGCTTCTAGCCACTAACCACCAGCTAGTTTTGTCAAATATACCTTTAGTATTGTTTTTCAAAAATGTTAAAAGTACTTATTTTTAAATTCCGCTGTTAAAATGTTGAAAAATACATAATATAACGCCGTGCGACTTAGCTCTTTTTTATACATAAAGTGACATTGTTTATCCTTTTTATCATTCTAATAATATCAACAATGTTTTTTAAAGTTTCAAATACACTGTTGCGATGTTCTTATTTTTATCTACGACTTGATGAATCTATTCGAACCAAACCGATGCCATCCAAACATCGGTACCGGTACACGCCTTAGCATGTTTTTGATATTCCAATGTGAATTTCATTGAGAACATATGGTTGTATCCACATTAGAGCACTTTTTCTTGGTATTATAAGCTATACAGTACCGTCACAAACCAAACCGATACCGCCCAAACAACATCAATACTGGTATCGGTATTCCTTTTTATGGTTTTCGATCAATATCAAACACGTGTTAATACTCAATACTCTTGTAGGTATCTCTTTAAATTGTTATACTAAATAATGGCATTGTATCGGTACGACAATGTACCAAACGAATACCATGACATACGAACGTCATGAAACACGGGAATTTAGTAGTTTACGTAAATCTGACCAGCAAGTTGCAAACACATCTTTACGCTGTCGTTATTTAATTGGTCGTTGAGAAAAGATCCAACATGGGGTTGAACCGCGTCATCGTCATCATCGACGGTTGCTAAACTACTATATGACAAAACCTGTCTGCCACGTCAGCAGAGCGTCGCCGTCGTATTAAATCCGGTTGTTCCTTGACACGTGGGATGGGTCCAATTTGCCTTTGCACAAAAGTTTGTGTTTTGCGTTTGTTTACTTTTAGCTCCTGAAATACTTTTTTTTTAATTTCTTTTTTTAAATATAGATTTTATTCACAACACACAAACAAATGAAGCCGCCAAGAAGCAGAGTAGCCAAGTAAGGCAGTCACACCGATAATAGATCCCTGAATTTTTTTACTGGGTTCAATTTGTTCAGTTGTTTCAATTTCATACGGCTGGGCATAATAATTTGGGGGTCTATTCGACGTGGTAGATGGCAAGGTTGTTTTTTTTTTTTTTTTTTGTAAAGTAAATTTCAATAAAAAACGCCACAAGCGGCCCTTAAAGCAAGGACCCAAGGGCAAACCCAACGAGTTACATCAAATCCAGCGGATAAGAACACCACATTTTCCAATCCATGGTTTTTAATCTAGTTCTATGCCGAATCCAAAAATACGAGGTCGATTTTATGATTTCTACCACTTCGATGGCTCTCCGCGACTTGGTTTTAAAGATACGGGCATTTCGCTCGTTCCAAATCATCCACAAAGTAGTAAAAGCAATGCCCCTCAGAACATATTTCTTGTTCTTCGGAAACGAATAAGAATCCAATGTCTTCAAGATATCTGGCACATCGAAAGCAAAAAACGGACCCAACCGGCACCAAGAACTAATTCTACTCCAAATCTCTATCGCAAAGCCGCATCCAGAAAACAAGTGTAAGGCCGATTCTATATCAGAATTACAAAACACACATGAGTCGTCTTGTATCGGAACTCCTCTTTTCTGCAGCTCAATGCGAGTCGGAAGCCGATCACGAATAGCCCGCCAAACCAAACTTTTGCATTTAATAGGAACCCATCCTCTCCATTTAATCAGCGCCGTGCTATGCAGGTTAGTTGGAGAGTACAGTAATGTTTTAGCCGATTTAACAGTGAATAAACCACTATTGTCATGCTTCCATTTCCATTGATCCCTGCCCTCTGCTCGTTGAAACTCGAATATATCTTCAAGGAGCTGGAAAAGTTCCATCACAGCAGCCTCTGAAGATGGATTGGATCGCCAACTCCAATTCAGCAGCTTCTGACCAGATCGGGCAAGGTTAATCACATAATAAAATACGATACGATAATCGAAAAGACATCAATTAAAAACCACAATATAAATAAGATTAATGTTACTAATTCAAGTTTCAATAAATTAACGTTAATATCTCAAGATTCAATTAATTAACAACATTAATTATTTACCCAATTCTCTAAATCCAACATAAATCAAGCTAATTCTCTAGGACTATGGCCCAAGGCATCAGGGTCTGTTTGGTATGGCGTAATGGAATAGATGAGGAAATGGAATGGACGAGGTAATGGAATGGACAAGGTAATGGAATTGATCATTACCATTCCATGTCTTGTTTTGTTGCCATGTGGGAATGAAACAAAACATTACTTATTGTTGTTGGATAGGTAGGAAAAAATGAAGGAATAAAATCGGTGGTGAGTGGTGGTCAGTGGCGGTGATGGTGGGTGGTGATATGTGGCGGTAGCGATGGTGGTGGGTGACAGCGGCAGTGGTGGTGACGGTGGAAGGTTGAGGTGGAGGTGGATGAGCATGATGGTGGGTGGGCGACGGTGGTGAGTAGTGGCGGTAGTGGGTAGTGGTTGGTGGCAATGATGGTATGTGGTGGTGTGCGGTGGTGTGTGGCGATAGCGTGGTGGTGGGTGGCGACGGCGGTGGTGGGTGGTGGCGAAGATGGCGATGGGTGGTGACAGCGAGGGTGGGCGACGATGGTGGGTGGTGGTCGACGGTGGGTGGGTGGTGTTGGATGGCGGCGATGGGTGGGTGACGGTGGTGGGTGGGTGAAGATAGTGGGTGGCGGCAACGGTGGTGAGCGACGGTGGTAGGTGGTGGGCGACGGTGGTGGGTGGTGACGGCGGTGGTGGGTGGTGACGATGGTGGTGGGTGGTGACGGCGGTGGTGTGTGGTGACGATGGTGGTGGGTGGTGGTGGTTGGTGGGTTATGGTGTTGTTAGTGAAGGGTGAATGAGGGATGGAATGAAAAAAAAACACGGGGGGTGGATGGAATGGTTTTGAGGGAATGGAATGCCTTGTGGAATGGGTGATTTCATTCCTTTAACCAACCAAACACACTATTTTTCATTATCTCGTAATGGTCCATTCCATTCCCCCTTCCATTCCATCATACCAAATGCTACCTTATAGCCTAGTGGCATCTTGGTGGTGAGATAAGACTTAGGGGCCATAAGGTCCTGGGTTCGAATCTCACAAAGAGGGTTTTCTCATAGTTATGAGTTTCCTCCTGAATTGGTGACTTGGTGGTAGAATATGATCGCGTTAAAAAAAAAAAAATTCTCTAGGACTATGAGTTGTGGGAGAAGATCATTTAAAAGACTACCCAACACGTCAGCAAAAAATAGCCTCTCCTCTAAAGATGACAAGACGAGGACTACCCAAAAGTGTGGGGATGGTCTTCCTTAAATAGTCATTCATTCCTATTGGTCCAAGTTATTTTTTTTATTCTAAATTATATAAAACTAGATTATACCCCGGGAACGTCCCGGGGTTGAAAAATCTAATATGACATATTAATTTTACATATGAAATAGAATGATGCGCTTTACAGTTACATGGATGAAAGCTTCGAGTAACAGCTAACCTAAAACAATTAAAAATATATCTCTAATAATAACGCCTAACCTTAAACAATGTATGACTCTAATATTAATATCTAACCTAAAACAATGTACTACTCCAATGTTAACGCATGTTGAAAATAGAATTCATATTTACTGATTTGAACATAATTAGTAACTTGCCTATACATGATTAATGATTTACCTAGGGGCGACAATTATTGACACGACCCGAACCCGACACGAAAAAAACAGATTTGGGTCAAGTAACACGACCCGTTTAAAAAAAGGGTGGGGTTCGGGTCGACCCGTATTAAAAATAGGTCGGGTTAGGGTTGATGCATATATAAAATGGGTTAACCCGTTAACCTGTTTAAGTATTTAGAAAAAAAATCTATTATGTTTTTGTTGTTCTTTTTTCATTTTTATTTACATGGTTAGTTATAATTGTGTTATTTTTGGCACACTATATTATTTATTTGTTACACGTATATACTTATCATTAAACATTTTATTGAAAACCCACTTACAACCCAACAACCCGCTTAGAACTCATGAACATGTATGACTCATTTAAAAATATGGGTTAAACGGGTCATTTTTGGGTTGACCCGTTTTTTATGTGGGTCGGGTTAGGGTTGAAATATTTGACACGAATAATAATATGGGTCGGGTTCGGGTTGCACATTTCAACCCATCAACCCGTAAACCCGCAACCCGTAAACCCGCGAACCCATCAACCCGACACGATTGACACCCCTAGATTTACCCGAACGCTTTTTGTTTTTTTTTCCTATTTTAACAAAACCCAACAAATAATAGTCGTTTTTTTTCTCCGTTTTTTATATAGCACTATGGTACTCGTTGGAAAGATAATAAAATACTCGTTAATTTAGTGTAATTTTTTTCTTTAAAAAATCTCGTATATAAAAGATATTAACGTTTAAAAATTATGGGAGGAAATATAAGAGAGAAAAATTTAATTTTGTTTTTAAATTATTTTTTTCCTAAAATATCTCAATGCCACATGGGATGACACATGGCACACTCAATAAGGAGAATGGCTCTTTGAATGCTATGTCATTAAAATGACTTTCTTTTATTATATGTATAGATTATGTAATTAGAATAAATAATACACCTAAATGAATAAACAAATTTAAAATTAAAATAAATACCAAAAAAGGTTATAAAACAGTAAACAGGAAAATCTAAACAATTTAAAAAACATTCGTACAAATAAATTAGTAATTACGAGTATAATTGTGAAGGACTAATCCGCAAACATTCACAACCACAGGGTAAAAAACTTAAAATCCAACATAATATTTCTCTTTTATTATTTTATTTAGAGGGTGTTTGGCTCTCTATTTCCTCACCTCGTTTTGACTTATAACTTAATGAAGAAGTCAAAAGTTAAAAAAAAAATGTTTGGGTAATTGTTTTAAAAAAGACATTTTGGAAGATTTTGTACTTTGAAAAGGAGAAAAGAGAGGGGGAAAATCATAAATCACAATTTATAACTTTTGATATTAAGGAGCTTTTAAGGTAGAAGAAGAGAAAAGAAGAAGGAAAGTAAAACATGCTCTTAGACCTTCTTTCTGCTTCTCCATTTAATTTCATCTCTCTCTTGCCTGGTTTCTTTTTCTCCATGTGCCTAATTTCTTTGTTTCTATACCTCTCTTTATAAAATAAATAAATAATAAATAAAAAATAACAATAATAATCATACCTTTTAGCTTCTTTATACTCGCACTCTCTACGGCTCACAAACAACCGCAAGCAATCACCATCAAGCGTCTTCACCGTTTAAAATTGGCCGTTCAAGCCGGAGTGGATCGGCTGGGGCGGTGTACGCCGACCCAAGACGTCAAGGCCCAAGTGTATTCGAAAGTTACAAAAAAGTTTCATCGCAATTTTAGAAAGTCATAATTCAAGATCATTTAAAACTGCTGTATAGGGCTGCAAACGAACTGAACTTTCAGCGAACAGTTCATGAACCGTTCGGCGGGAAGTTCGTTTCTGTTCGTTCGTTTAATAAATGAACGAACACGAACAAAAAATTTCGTTCGTTTAGTTAAACAAACGAACATGAACAATGGCCGCGTTCGTTCGTTTATGTTCGTGAACGTTCTGTAACGCGTTCGTTTGTGTTCGTTTGTTTAATAGGGGTTTTAATTTTTATAACCTTCTTATATTCTTTTATATATATATAAATTTTACTCAAATAAAAAAGTAATTCTTGTGAGGTATATATATCACTACTATATGATCAGATTATTAACCCTACTTTTATTTCCAAGTTCCACCGCCGTCACCATTCACCTCCAACACCGTTCACCTCCGACACCGTCAACCTCCGAAGCCTCTGCCATCCACCTCCGAAGCCAATCGCCATGTAAGTTTGATTTCATATGCTTTTATTTGGTGCGATTTTATTTCGTTTGTGTTCGTGTGCGTTCATGAACAAAATTAACAAACGAACACGAACACGAGTGTTTTCTTAACAAACGAACACGGACAAAAAATCTCGTTCGGTAAGTGTTCGTGAACTGTTCGTGAACACATTTTCCTTAACAAACGAACACGAACAAGGCTCTGTTCGTGTTCGTTCGGTTCGTTTGCAGCCCTACTGCTGTAACCTATCCAAGTTTATTATAGAAACATATAGTTGAAAAGAAAAAACAAAATAAGATTTTGTTTTCAGATTTTTCTTTTTGTATGATGTAAGGGTCATATTATATGATAATCCAATAACTAATTATATAAGATCACATGGTGTGGAATCAGCATGAGGGCCGGCGTGGCCCGACAATCCCGGCAAAGACCCCCCCCCCCCACAGCAAGGCAGGCAGCTCAATGCCGGGCATGCCGGACCTATTTTTGAACGTTGGGGCTTGAGAGACGTTGGGCAACGGTACATTTAAAAAAAACGTTTTTTTTAATTTAAATACACCAAACCACACCAATTTCATTCACATTTTTATAAAAACTCTCTCAAACTCTCTCAATATATTTATACAATACCATTCTTTATAAAAATTCCAAACCCTCAAACAACAATGTCATCATCTTCTTCGTCGTCTTCGTCTTCTTCGGGTTCATCTTCTACAAACGAAGCAGTAAATTTTGTTACAAACATCGTGGCGGAAGCGGCGCAGATCATTGCCGAGGCAGAAGGAGATGAAGTCGACTCGGTACCGCGAATTAGGCAAGCGGCTATAAACAGAGACCGAGAAAGTACGTTTTATATATTGTTTTAATTTATTTATGTGTATTATATATTTTTTTAAGATTGTAGTTGTTTATTCCATTTAAATTTTTAAAGATTGTAGATGTTTATTGTGTTTATATTCGTTAAAATATATGTAGGTGCCCATGATAGATTGGTAGCCGCTTATTTTTCCGACGCACCCTTGTACTCGGTGGCCATATTTAGGCGTAGCGTAGGTTCCGAATGAGTAAAAGACTGTTCTTACGTATAGCCGATGACGTGGCGAATTTTCACCCATTTTTTACCTTACGATATGATGCTAGAAAGAAAAGGGGGTTCACCATTCTACAAAAATGCATAGCGGCACTTCGGCAACTAGCGTACGAGACTGTGACGGATGTGTGGGACGAGTATTTAAAGATGACGGAAAGAACTACACGAGAATGTCTGTACAAGTTTAGCAAGTGTGTGGTTAAGCTTTACAGCAAGAAATATTTGTGAAAACCAAACTCCAGTGAGGTCCAACAATTGTATCAGTTCCACCAACAAAGACATGGTTTTCCAGGAATGCTCGGAAGCATTGATTGCACACATTGGCCTTGGAAAAATTGCCCGACTACATGGCGAGGAATGTTCACACGAGGGGATCATGGACATCCAACAATAATCTTGGAGTCTGTGTGTTCACAACATCTATGGGTTTGACACGCTTTTTTTGGCATTCCAAGTTCGAACAACGACATTAATGTCATTAACCAATCAGAGGTTTTAGACGATGTCATAAAAGGAACCGGTCTGAATACCAGGTTTACAGTATCGGGGGTGGAATACAGGCGCGGTTATTATCTTGCTGATGGGATCTACCCACCTTATGCTACGATCGTTAAAACTATTCACCACCCGTACGACGAAAAAAGAAAGAAATTTGCTAAGTTTCAAGAGGCGGCAAGAAAGGACGTTGAACTGTTATTTGGGGTTCTACAAGCAAGATGGCACATCATTGCACACCCGGCACGTATGTTCACCCCAAAAAAGTTGCGTTACTGTATGTATGCTTGTATCTTGTTGCATAACATGATACTCGAAGACGAAGGGTTGGGCATCTGCGAGTATGACGAGAATGCCTCGCCGGAGAATATTGTGCCTGTTGACCCACATCAACAAGATTTAAACGAGTTCTCGTTACATAATGAGTTCATGCATAAAAATCTTCAAGCTGACTTGGTTGAATATATTTGGAACAACGGACAAGAGTAGATTATTTGTAAATTTTTTTATGTCGAATAGTTTAATTTAATTTTAATTGTGTTTTTTTAGTAATATTTATAATCTAATATTAACTTTTTAATATTAATATTAGAATATTAACTTTTTAATGTAATATTAATATTAGAATTTAATTAATTAAAATAAATATTAAAGGATGATAGGCCTCCTCCACACCCTTGGACCATCATCCTCTTGATGCTCCTACCCCATACTGACGTGGCAGCTGAGGTGGAGGCCCATCATGAAAATGGCACCCCCTCCACACCCTATAGTCTAATGGATATTTTTATATTTTTTTTATATTCGGGTACAAACTTTGCTGAAAACAAAGGTGTGTTCAAAATATAATGATTCCGACCGAACACTATCAATACTTGAATCAGTATTCTCGAACTGATAACAGTTTTCTTTTTAATTTTTATAGTTTTCTATTGATATGAAACACGTGCGATATTTTTAGGCATATCACGATTTAAAGCTATACGAGTGTCGGCACCACATCGGTACCTGACGAACCGAACCGATTCTGACCATAATATTACCGAAACTAGTACTTGTATTCGGTTTATATTTTCCAATCGATGTAAAGCACAAGTTGATATTTTTTTATGGCATACTATGTATTTGTATTTTGGGTTTTTTCTTTCGGTAAATAAAGTGAGTGCCTGTAGCATAACAAACTGAACTGATACTAATTTGTTAGGTTGATTGGGTGTGGGTTTGCAAGTAGAGGTGCACAAAACCGGGTTTTTTGAAAACCCGGGTTCGGTTACGTACCCGAGTTCAGGTATGACCGGGTAGGGTATAACCGTGTATTACGAAATAACCGGGTCGGGTTCGGGTAGGGTATTTTCGTGAAAAGTCATACCCTATATACCAGGTTCAGTTCGGGTTCGGGTTTTCAATACCCGGTTTCGGGTATACCCAGTTTCGGGTACTAGATACCTATTTTCAACTGTACAAGTGATAAAAAACATAGATAGTTAAGTCTTCGTTGATAATGGAGTAATTCATCGTCTTTATTTAACGCCTTCGTTTGATAATAAATATCCGGGTTTTAAAATACCCTACGGGTAGGGTCGGGTTCGGGTATTAAATACCCGAGTTGTAAAAGACCTGGGTTCGGGTATTTTTCTTCGGGTTCGGGTTTGGGTATTTTGTGCACCTCTATTTGCAAGGGATAAACGAGGGTAAAATCGTGAACTTGACTTTAGGAGAATTGTCATATCTAGTCTTTTTGTGTGGGGCGATATGTGAAAGGTCATAACAAAGAAATGATGGATGAAAGAACGACTCAATTCATTCTATATCTTTAACTGCTCCAACCACCCTCTTTGCTAATAAATGTCATGCAACCCGATACAACAATCTCTGTCGGGTCGGATCATATGTATCTACAAGTACATTCATTTAGACTATGGGGAGTGAAGAGGAAAAAATGAACATGAAATGCTTGAATCATTTGTAGGCTTCACTTTTCACCCCTCAAAATAGTGGGGAGTAGGGGGGGGGGGAGCGGGCATTAAGTGCCATGTGGTATTTTTTTTTTTTTTATAAACGAATTGAAAATCACATTAAACTTAAAAAAATAATTAAAAGCATACAAATATACAAAAAGTAAATTTATTTAAATTTAATAAATTTATAAAATAAAAAATAATAATAATATTTAAGTATTTAATAAAAAATAATATTTAAATATTTAATAAAAAATAATATTCAAATGGATATTTTTTCAACGGCTATTTTTCAAACGGGTACTTTTCTAACCCTATAAATACAAGACAAAAAACCAAGAGTCAGTCACAATTATCACTCACAATTCAATCTACACACAAACAATTAAAGATATGGGTGGTGGTTATCATAACGAAGCAGCCGAACCTTCCAACCTCAGGCGATATTCTCGTCGTCGACGTTCACAACCAGTGTCGTCTCCTCCTCCTCCTCCTCCTCCTCCTCTTTCTCCTCCTACAGTGTACTAATTGATTACTAATTGATTAATTATACATGTTTATTATTGACTGATGGCTAGTTGATAGATAATTGATGTTTATGTGAAGTTTAAAAGGTTAACTTATAGATGAAAGATGAATTGACAAGCGATGTATTGATGGAAACCTGTGAGCGCAACGGTGTTGCAGGTGAAGGAGCCTTATAATGGTTTAAGCATGTCCGACGAATACGAGCAGTTGATGGAGATGTTACGTATCTAATGGTTTATTGATAATTGATATGTTATATGTATTGTTGATGTTAAAGTGTTTTGATAACATGACTAAAGCTTTATTAATGTTATTTCTTTGTTTTATTAAACTAGGACTCTGTCAATGTACCTGACTTTTAGCATGTATGTTAGGTAAAAAGGAAGTTGATGTTTTAGAGAAGGCCATTGGCACGGATTGAAGGCTACTTTGAAGAAACAAAGAAATGGAATCTTATCGACCATAGTAAACCTAGATGTTTGGATGTATGTTTTAAGACTTGATGTTTTGTACTTAAAGACATGTTTTTTTCTGCCTTTAAATGATTTATTCGTTTAAGAACTATGTTTTATTTCAATGAGCCATCTGCCGAGGCTTTTCAGGTTCAAGGCCTTACATTATGTGGAACAGAACTGAGTTAGTTCTGTTTAATGTTTGCTATATTTTGTGAGAGCTTTTTTCTTCAAAGAATAAAAGGGTCTTTCGCAGAATATGGTGGTTGTCCATGAAGAAGATTGTTATACAGAAAGACCGTCCTCCGATCGGCAACTGTTCTTCTTCATACCACCTACAAGAAGATTACCTTTCTTTCCCATAAGAAAAATATTTCTATGTGAGAGTTTTATTCCTTCTCTGAACATTTGAATGAATAAGACGAGAATAAGTGAAACTTGACATGACGGTCAATGATACCTTTATGATCTGAAGGTTTGACTTTCAACGTCATGGTCTAAAACTTAATGAAACCCTCAGATCATATATCATGATCTTAAGGTTTTAGTTGTTTCAGTATCAGCCATCTCTCTCGAATTCAAGCCCTTAAACATAAGGTAGTTATCTTTCTAAGGCTCCTTTCATTTGTTCCCAAAGATCGTTCTCTTCCTCATATGTCAGGTTCATTTGTTAGCCGGATTCACATTAATTTGTTGCCTACCTTCAATATACAAAAGAAGATTCACACAAGGTAAAAGAAGAACTGCACAAGAAACAGAACTACGCAAAACGGTTGTGAAGGAAGGTATTAGTTTTAGTATCAAAATTGGCAACAACAGGAAGCTAGGGGTTTTGTGGCAAATTTTCTTTAGTTTATTTTATGAAGAATATCGTGTATTTTTAGTTATCATATGAGTAATATATAATTTGTGTGTATATATATATGATATGTATCTTAATTTCTATTGTTCTTCCATCTCTATTACAATAAGATAATGACCATTGAGTATGAAATTATGCAAAGTGTGAGAAGATAACGAATAATAGTAAAAGTAAATATTAATTGTACATTATCTTTAAAATTATTTATTTAATATTTTTTTAAACATTAACTTCATTCAACAAAACCGAGGAAGTCCTCAAATTAAGGACCGCCCACAAACCAGATTACAACATATACAGCGGGTGATTCACCCAGTAATATTTTTTTTGAACATTAACTTCATTCAACAAAACCGAGCAAGTCCTCAAATTAAGGACCGCCCACAAACCAGATTACAACATATACATCGGGTAATTCACCCAGTCTTTCCACTCAATCATGGAACTAAAAGATCTATATTTTAGCCACGTAAAAGACAAAGACTTAACTGTCGCCACAACCTCTACCACCTTAGGATCGGAATTCTGGAAAACCTTCTTATTTCTCTCCTTCCATAACGCCCAACAAGTCACCATAATGATCCCACGAATAATTTTCCTGCCACGACCTGTAAACGAGCTAACGTTCTGCCACTACAGCAAATCTTCAGTTGTGTTATAACTAGCTGGGGCCAGTTTGCACCACCTCCAAACTTTGCTCAACACGCCGAAAGAAAACCCACAAGACACGAAAAGATGATTAACCGACTCATCATCTACACTGCAGAACGGACAGGAAGTCTCCGATAAAACTATTCTCCTTTTGATCAGCTGCAGACGTGTTGGAAGTCTGTCTTTTTCGAGCCTCCACATGAAAATATTTACCTTTATCGGGACCCAATTCATCCAGCACATGTTTTGAACCGGCTGCACATACAAGTTTCTTCGAAGAGTCTCTTTCACAGCAGCAATAGAGAAGTCTTTATTAGAATTATGATCCCAAACCCATATATCCTTGCAGCCGCTAAAACTGACTTGAGTGAGCATCCTTGACATGTCTTGAACCTCCGAAATACCTTCCACACTAGAAACATTCAGGTCCCACCTTTCATCCACACACATATTATTCCCTTCCTGCTTTATCCGACACTTCACAGCAACATTCTTGTACCTTTCCAAAGAAAACAAAATCGTCCATCTAGTACATAAAGGCGTGGTACCGAACCATATATCCTTCCAAAAGCTGATCTGTTTCCCATCCCCAAGATGACAAGTAATTAAATTGTTAATACCCATCCCGTTTAAATGCGTCTTTTCCAAATAAGAAACCACTGATTTCCAATTCCCAGTTAAAGTTTTTTTAACCGGTAAAAACACCCATCTATTCCGCCCTCCATGAATACTTAAAATCACTCTTCTCCATAATCCTTCGTAATCTGTTTTAAATCTCCATGCCCATTTCACTAGAAGCGCCAAATTTACTTCGGACAACTTAGATATTCCCAAACCCCCAATCCTTTTCGGTCGCGTAACAATATCCCAAAAGACCCAATGGATTCGTTTACCTTCTTTACCTCCTGTCCATAAAAACTTTCTCATCATCCTCTCAATATTATCAATCACCGTAATAGGAGCTTTATAAAGCGAAAGATAGTAGACCGGAAGACTTGCTAGCACCGATTTAACTAATGTAAGACGACCACCAATAGACAACACCCTAGCCTTCCAAGATTGTAATCTATTTCTACCGTGTCTATTACCGGTTCCTAATGTATCGGCCGATTCATGGTAGCACCTACTTTAATGCCAAGATATTGGAAAGGAAGAACGCCAACTTGACAACCCATCCTATCGGCCATATCATTCACCTCCGTATTCGCCACACCCAACCCAAATAAATGAGACTTGTGCACATTAATTTTCAGCCCTGAACATAGATGAAAAATGCGCAGCAATCTATTAGTTGTAGCAATATTTTTTCTGTTCCAGTTTCCCATTATGAGAGCATCGTCCGCATATAACATATGAGAAATATTTGGCCCTTCATCCGCAACTTTAATCCCTTCCATTACACCCAAGCTAGAAGCACGCGAAATCATATTAGCCAAAGCCTCCATAACAATCAGAAACAAAAACGGAGAAAGCGGATCGCCTTGTCTGAGACCCTTATGACAATCGAACTCAAAAGTAGGAGATCCATTTACTAAGACTGCAGACCAAGCCGATTGAATAATACCTTTAACCCAATGACACCACCTCTCCGGAAAACCCATCTTCTCCATAATAGAAATCAAAAAAGCCCAACTCACATTGTCATATGCCTTCTCAAAATCAATCTTCATTAGAAACGCCTTTTTTCCATTCTTTTTGACCCATCCTATAAGCTCATTAAGAACGAGAGGTCCATCCAAAACAAACCTTTCTTTAAGAAATGCCGATTGAGAATCAGAAATAACATCCCCCATAACCTTTTTTATTCTACCAGCTACCACTTTCGATATAACTTTACTAATCACTCCCACTAAATTGATGGGTCTATAATCTCTTAACCCCATAGGTGTCTTTACTTTCGCAATCAAAGTAATAAATGAAATACTGCATTGTTTATTGATCATCCCCGACTCATAAAATTCCTCAAACATCTTCACGAAATCTTCCTCCAGGTGACCCCAAAAGTGCTTGATGAACCAGAAATTAAAACCATCTGGCCCCGGCGCCTTTTCAGACCTACACTCGAACACGGCTTCTTTGATTTCTTCTTTAGTAAAAGGAGCAATCAAATCTTCTTTCTTCTCCAAGGGTACCTGTTTCAAGTTATAACAAAGTAAACCCGGCCTACTAACATAAGCCTCCCGAAAGTGGTTTTTAAAAAACCGAAGCACCTCTTTTTTAACCAACGGAGGTTTTGAAACCCACACCCTATTTACCAAAACTTCCGGTATATCATTTGCTGCTTTCCTACCATTAATACACCGATGAAAGTATGCAGAAATTTCATCCCCCATTGAAGCCCAATTCACCCGAGCCTTTTGTTTCAAGTCTTTATTTTTTAACATTAACAATCTTTCCATCTCTTTTTTACTCTCCTCCCACACCCACACCTCCTCTTCCTCTAATTCACGTTCTTCCATAATTTTTTCAAACCGAGCAATATCGTTTTTTAGTAACTCCATCTCCCCACCTTCCTTCAAAGAATACGATTTCCACCATACCCTTAAAGCGGACATAGCAGCCAATAACTTTTTATAAATAAAAACATCAGCTGGACCATCACAAGTAAAATTCTTCCAAGCTTCTATCACCACATTTTCACAACCATCCATATTGAACTCCTGTAAACAAGCCTTATCAATAAAAGAATTAAAATCCTGAGCCGCCCTACTATTGAATTTAGAATTCTTTCTTTCTTCCGCCCATCTAACTGAGTTAAAATCACCTATGAAAATCCACAACCCCATCATACCCTGAGAGGGTGTTTGGGATTGCGTTTTGAATCTGATTTTTAGATTATTACGTTTTGAAAATGCAGATAATCAGTTTTTAGTGTTTGGGATTGCGTTTTGAAAACGCAAATAATCAGTTTTTTAGGCTACCAAAACGCAATAATCTATAAGCAGCTCCATCCCTGCTTTTCCAAAACGCATAATCTGTTTTGAATAATCAATCCCAAACACCCCCTGAGTCAACCCCAAAAGACGCACCCACAAATTTCTTTTTTCCCTAACTTTTTAAACTTTTTTGGGTTCCATAAGCTAACCACACCACCAGATTTCCCCTAGCCCCAACGAAATCCACCTCGAACCCATTATTACCCCAAACTGAAGACAAGTTGAACCTATCACTATCAACCAGCAAAGACTCTTGTAACCCCACAAAATCAACATTATTATTAGCCTCCAACCCCTTAACCCAAGAAGCTTTACCAACAGCCCCAATACCTCTAATGTTCAAAGACAAAAATTCATCGCAAACCTGCTTGTAAACCCTCTTCTGAAATAGTCTCTGAAATCAAATGCTCGAATCCTTGTAGCTGTGCCCCTAGTCGCACAACAAGGTCATTTATGTCAGCCACTTCTTTTTTCTGCAGCAGGTCATGATCTTCTTCAACAAAAGTTTGAACGTTCTTGGATCTTTCTTCCGACTCATCCTTATCCGAAGTATTATCAACCCCTTCCTGGTCATCCAAAAGTGCTTGAAAAGAGTTAGCTAAAGAAACTGGATCCATGCCTCTTGATTTTACAACATTTTGATCCAAACCCAAAATAATTGGTTCAAGCCCAAACGGGTCCTCTTCAGCCATTTTGGGCTCCTTATTTGGCCTGTCGTTACTACTAAGACAAGCACTACCTGTTGCCAAGCCCACTTCAGTTTCAGATTTTTTTACTTTTTTACGTTTTTGATTCCTGGCCAAAACTATTTGACTATGAGATTGACCATCATTCAAACAAAATTCACCACCTTTCATATTAATATCCAAGTCTTCCACCAATCTCAGACTAATTCCTCCACATTAATCCCCGCATTAAAATTCTCATTATTCCCAGCATTGAATTCATCCGGATTATTCTCATCTTCCAAAATTACATTCACTGGAACACTTCCAGAGAAGATACCCTCAAAATTTGATTGGTTTTCATAATGTTGCATGTAACGTTTCGCGTTTTTATCTAGCATGTAATAAGTGATGTTATTCAATAAAGCTTCGAATCTCGACATTTTATGAGTTTTAAAAGTATTTTCCATCATTTTCAATCTAGTATAATCATATATATTCATAATATATTTTATATGGGATAAATGTTCGAAAAAAAATAAATGTGTGAACCGGGACTCGAACCCGTGTCCACCACATAACCACACAACACAACAACCAGCTGAGCCACAAGCTTATTTGTGATGAATTTCCACGCGAATTATGTATAAGCATGATAATATTCCATATCAGTTGACTAATAAAGTCAACACCCACAACAAAACATTCGAATTAACCAATGAATTCCGTGAATCTTGTGATAATCAGTTGTAGGGAGTTGGTTAGCACCAAATCCGGCCCTATCCCTACCATAATTTTAAATAAAACGAACCCGAAGTCCTGATTACTAGCATGCGACTCGTTCACCCAAGAGTTTAAATCCAAAATCGTTCAATTCGTTAGAAGTAGTATAAATAGGACCTCCCTCTGAAGCCTAACACCACCGAAAAATCATTCCTCACCTCCAATTTCTGATAAAACAATCCACTCAAGCTGTTTCAATCGCATTTTTTGCTTTCGAGCTTTATCGAATCAACCATATACAATTACTTACTGTAAGCATCAATTCATTCATTTTATTTGTTAATCGGCATATTATAAACAATAGCCCCAATGTTTCAGGGGCTATTGATCGCTGCTTTTATCAATTGCTATAGTTAGGGTTCATAAGTATTCAATTCGGGGAAGATGATACGAAATCGTGTATGCTTATATTATTTTCTGTAACAAAATAAAACCACCATCGGTGGTAGATCAGATGGTTAGTATCCTTGTTGCCCAGCAGCGTGGCCTTGGGTTCTAGACCAGGCACGCATGTTTTTTTTTAGTTAGTTTCCAATAATTATAAACTCACCCAAATAACCTATACTTACAATTAAATCCAAGTTTTAATCGTTCTCAGGGTCAGACCAGTTGGTTTGGCTTGTGAATCTAAGACCATCGAGCCGGCCAGGGACTAAGGTTCGAGTCCTGGCAACTACAATTATTTTTTTTGCTTTCTTTTATAATTATATATTCAATATTATTTTTTTAAAAATAGATTTTAAATACTAAACATGGTTTATAAATCATACAAAAAATTATTCTAAGTCATTCTGATGATAAATTTTATTATCCAACTTTTAGTTTTTCAAAAATTATTTATTTATTATATATTATAAATATTACAAGTTTATTCATTTATAATTTCAAAATTCTATAAAAATATCAAAACGACTTTATAAAATTCCAAAAAAAATTATTTTAAACTTATAAATCAATGAACATTTCAGAAATAAATTTTATTTCAGAAAAATCATTTATTTAATATTTTTAATCGATTTTTGTTATTTTAATCATAAATAAATCATAATAAATTCATTTTTCATTATTTTTACATCAAAATTTCACATAAATTATTATTAATCATTTAGATCAGAAATATAATTTTTTTATTTGAAATTTATAAATTTTAATATTTTTAAATATTAAGTATATATTTTGGCAAATAAGTATTAATATATAAATGTTCATGAATTAAGAAAATAATTTTATAAAAATTATTTTCACATTTATTACATTATAATACAACTACCTTTAGTTAATATTGGTCAGAAATATTTTTTTTATTATTTCTTTATTTATTAAGTTATTAACAATTATTCAAATTTAATCATAAATCAATTATTAATCCGCAAATTAGGAACCCTAGCATACTTTAGACTAGGAAACTTAGACTTATTAAGTTTTCCCCAACACTTATTTATTACCTTGAAATAGGGTGATATTTGGATATACACGAGCCACATTTTATTTATATATCAAGGGTCTCCATCCTAACACTAAGGTGAGTTTACATAGCCCCCTTTTCCATTCACTATTTTGGGGTGAAACATGTTACAACATTCAATTTACAATTCAATCATAAGTGTCTATGTGTTATTCTATGTTGCATTATGTCTTAAACATTACTAGGGTAAGCACATTATTCTAGCATAATCATTAACATTGATCAGCCGACGGTATACAATGATAGATCTATTGGACTGACAATCCCACCCGGATACGTGTACCTCCTACATAGGTAGCGTGGGTGATTGTTATCGAACACATAACATAATCGAGTGAACCATATGCGTATGGGATGGACCACAGTATTCTAGTCTCAAGGGTTGATTATGCACTCGATTTACCTGATAGTTTGTTTTCACATATGGACTAGACTAGCCATGACACTCGAATTGTACAACATTTTTTTATTCAATATACAAACCTATGTAATTCAACATTTTGTTGACCCAAAAACATTTTCAAAATTAACATGTTTCAGGTAACAATGAAGCTGAAGCTTAGGGTGTGCTTGAAGAAGTTATTTGAAGTTGTTTGATTTATTTCATGTTATGTACTAGCATTTTATTTTCTTAGACAATGTTTCTTTTGGATATTATGCTACGAATAAAGTAATTAAAATTCAATAAATACCATGTGCTACTAAAACAATCATCAATACGTGACATCCCGATGTTTCCGCCATCGGTTGGGGTGTTACAGATTGGTATCAGAGCTATGGTTATAGGGAATTAGGTTATTAGAAAAATAATCTAGTCTATAACCATAGGATTTAAAACAGTACTTGCTTCTTCTACTTGTAACCCTATTTGCTTCCTTATCCTTATCCCTATCCCACACCCTATGCTACCCTAGTCCTATGAGTTGCCTACTCTTGCTTGTCTGCTGCAATCCTGATCCACCTTTAGATTAATAGGACAAAATCCTCAGGTATAGCCTGAACCACCTTGAAGATCTCGTCGAAGTTCTAGATTTTAATAACGCACATATGCAATCTGGAAGGGTGAACGCCTGTATTCTGAGTTTTCTGTCTAGGACTGGCATTGCGCATAAATCCCAATAAGACGAGGGACCCGGATGCCTACCTGGGAATTCTCGGGATAAGTGTTCACTTATAGGCTAAAGCATGTCTTCACTATGTTATTAGAATCTAGAAGCTTTGATAAGTCAATGTTTTCGTTTATTCGTTTTAATTAATGAGTAAATGATTACATTCCTTATTACATCTCATTATCCTTGATTCTTACCATGTCTCCTTCATTGTGTTTCTTTCAGAAAATGCCTCCTCGTCGCAGCACTCCCAACAACAGTGACAATGAAAACAACAACAACAACAACCATGACAACAAAGTCCAACTCGCTGCGATCATTTCCCAACAAATGGCTCAACAAATAACGACATTAGTTCCCAACTTGGTGGCTCAAGTCATACAGATGAATGGAAATGGCAATGGAAATGGCAATGGGAATGGTAATCAAAATGGGAGCGGGAATGCTCGCCCTGCTTGCACCCTCAAACACTTCAACAATTGCAACCCTCCTAAGTTTAGCGGGGACGAAGGCGCAACTGGTCTCCTTCAGTGGTTCGAGGGTATCGAAAATACCTTCATTAATAGTGAGTGTCCCAATAATCTCAAAGTTCGCTATGCTATGAGCGTCCTCCACAAGAGAGCACTCACATGGTGGAACGAAGAGAAAAGGACTCGTGGAGCTGAAGTCGCACTAGCTTTGACTTGGGAGCAAGTTAAGGATATTATGAAAGAAGAGTTCTGTCCTCGTAATGAAGTCAAGAAGTTAGAGGATGAGTTTCACATTCTGGTCCAGGACAGTGGGGAGAATCTGGCCTACAACACTCGTTTCCACGAACTGAGCCTCTTGCTACCACATAAGGTCACACCCCTCCCTGTTGCTATTGAAAAGTATATTGGAGGTTTACCTATGCAGATTCAGGATACTGTGTGGGGAAGAAATCCTGCCACTCTCGAAGAAGCCAAGCGCCTAGCTGCTACTCTGACTGACAACCATGTGAAGAATGGCACTCTTTTTCGAAAGGATGCAAAGAAAGCTGTTGTGAAGGATACTCCTCAACCTGCTAATGAGGTTAAGTCTGAGCCCTTAACCAACAAAAAACGCAAGGCAAGAAATTTTGCAGTCGTTGCTCCTCCTCCACCCGACAAGAAACCATATACTGGACCCCATCCCTTGTGTAATACCTGCAAGTATCACAACCCAACTCAAGCACCTTGTCGTTTTTGTACTAACTGTCAAAGGTATGGGCATCTCGTGAATGTTTGTCGAATTCCTCCTCCTAATGCCCCTGCTGCTCCAAATAACCCTGCTAGAAATGCTCGAGCTCCCAACCATCAAAATGATAGGCCTACTCGTGGTCAGTGTCACGAGTGTGGCAGCACAGATCATTACAAGAACACGTGCCCTAATCGTGGAAACCAGAACCAGAACCAAAATCGTAACCAGAACCAAAACCGTAACCAGAATCAAAACCAAGGTGCTCGTGGTCGCGCATACAACATCAATGCTAATCAAGCCCGCAACAACAATGAAGTGGTTAATGGTACGTTTATTGTTAATAACCACTATGCTTCCATACTATTTGATTCGGGTGCTAATAAGTCGTTTGTGTCACTAAATTTTGAACCCCTACTTAACATGCCCCAAACCAACCTAGAGGAACCCCTAGTGGTAGAAGTAGCTAATAGGAAGTCTATCTCGATTGATTCTGTTATACGAAACTGTGAGTTGAACCTTGACGACCATACCTTCTCTATTGATCTCATTCCTATGCATCTTGTAAGCTTTGATGTCATAGTAGGCATGGATTGGTTGTCGACCCATCGTGCTGAAATCTTATGCTTTGAGAAAGTTATTCGCATCCCTCTTGTATCTGGTGACGTTTTGAAGATTTATGGTGAGAAACCTTGTGGGGAACTTAAACTCATGTCTTGCACGACTGCTCAAAAATACTTACGAAAGGGGTATATGGCTTTCTTGGCTAATGTGATAGAAAAGAAAGACAAGGGCAAGAAAATACAAGATATTCCAATCGTTCGGGATTATCCTGAAGTTTTTCTAGAGGATCTACCTGGTTTACCTCCTTCTCGTCAAGTGGAATTTAGAATCGACCTTATACCTGGTGCTAATCCAATCGCCAAATCTCCTTATCGTCTTGCACCCTCTGAGATGCAAGAGCTCGCCAGTCAACTCCAGGAACTCTCAGATAAGAGTTTCATCCGCCCCAGTTTTTCTCCTTGGGGAGCCCCTGTTTTATTCGTCAAGAAGAAGGATGGATCTCTCAGGATGTGTATCGATTATCGTGAGCTTAATAAACTTACCATCAAGAATCGTTATCCTCTACCTAGAATTGATGATCTTTTTGATCAACTTCAAGGAGCAACTCATTTCTCGAAGATTGACCTTCGTTCTGGTTATCATCAGCTTAGAGTTCATGAGGAAGACATTCCCAAAACAGCCTTCCGTACTCGTTACGGCCACTACGAGTTCATGGTCATGCCATTTGGATTGACCAACGCTCCCGCAGTGTTTATGGATCTAATGAATCGGGTTTGTAAACCTTATCTCGACAAGTTCGTGATCGTCTTCATTGACGACATTTTGATTTATTCCAAATCAAAATCCGATCATGAACAACATCTTCACTTAATCTTGGATCTACTCAAGAATGAACAACTGTATGCCAAGTTCTCAAAGTGCGAATTTTGGCATAAGGAAGTTCAATTTTTGGGTCACGTCATCAACGAGAACGGAATTCATGTTGATCCCGCAAAGATCGAAGCTGTCAAGAATTGGAGTGTTCCTAAAACTCCAACAGAAATTTGTTCCTTTCTTGGTCTAGCTGGTTATTATCGTCGATTCATTGCTAACTTCTCCAAGATCGCTGTTCCTCTCACTGCCTTAACTCATAAGGTAAACCTTATGAGTGGGGACCAAAACAAGAGGAAGCATTCGAGATTCTTAAACAGAAACTCTGTGAAGCTCCTATCTTGACCTTACCCTATGGAAATGATGATTTCGTGGTCTATTGTGATGCATCAAACCAAGGTCTTGGTTGTGTTCTTATGCAACGAGGCAAGGTTATTGCTTACGCGTCCAGACAGCTCAAGATCCACGAAAAGAATTATACCACCCACGATCTAGAGTTGGGTGCAGTCGTCTTTGCTCTCAAGATTTGGAGACACTACCTTTATGGTACCAAATGCGTGGTCTTCACAGATCACAAAAGTCTCCAACATATCTTCAACCAGAAAGATCTTAACATGAGGCAACGACGTTGGGTTGAGTTACTTAACGACTATGATTGCGAGATTCGCTACCATCCTGGCAAAGCGGACGTTGTGGCAGACGCACTCAGTCGTAAAGAACGCATCAAACTTCATTGTGCAAGGGTTCGTACTGACCTTCAGGATCGTATTCTCCAGGCTCAGCATACCTCAGTCACCCAAGGTAACATGTACGAGGAAATGTCTTGTGGTGCTGAGAATCAACTTGAAACAAAACTTGATGGTCTACTTTATTTTCTCAATCGACTTTGGATCCCTGACCGTGATGATCTTCGTACCTTTCTTATGAACGAGGCTCATAAGTCTCGTTACTCTATTCATCCTGGTGCTGATAAAATGTACCAAGATATTCGTTATTCATATTGGTGGCCTGGTATGAAGAAAGATATTGCTCTTTTTGTAGCAAAACGTCTCACTTGTTCCAAGGTCAAGGCTGAACATCAACGACCTTCTGGTATGCTTGAACAACCAGAGATTCCTGTATGGAAATGGGAGAGCATAGCAATGGACTTCATCACTAAACTCCCTCGTACACCCAAAGGTTATGACAGCATTTGGGTAATCATTGATCGTTTGACCAAGTCAGCCCATTTCTTACCAATTCGTGAGAAATATTCTGTGGAAAGGTTGGCAAGGTTGTACATGAGTGAAATCGTATGTCGCCATGGTATACCTTTGGATATCATTTCTGATCGTGATGGTCGTTTCACCTCTCATTTTTTGGGATTCCTTACAAGACGATTTGGGTACCAAGTTAAACCTGAGCACAGCTTACCATCCTCAGACAGATGGTCAGACCAAACGAACCATCCAAACTCTTGAAGATATGCTCAGGGCTTGTGTCATCGATTTTGGTGGCGCATGGGATTCTCATCTTCCTTTAGTCGAGTTCTCGTACAATAACAGTTACCATGCCAGTATCAACATGGCTCCATTTGAGGCACTTTATGGTCGTAGATGTCGTTCACCTGTCTGTTGGACTGAGATTGGTGAAGCCCAGATCACTGGTCCCGAACTGATCCTGGAAACTACAGACAAGATTCAACTAATCCAAGATAACCTTCTTAAGGCTAGAAGTCGACAGAAGAGTTATGCTGATAAACGTCGAAAGCCTTTGGAATTTCAAGTCGGGGATTTTGTACGTCTTAAAGTATCTCCTTGGAAGGGAGTGATTCGCTTCGGGAGAAAGGGAAAACTAGCTCCTCGTTATGTGGGTCCTTTCAAAGTGCTTGACAGGATTGGAAAGGTGGCCTACAAACTTGATCTTCCACCTGAGCTAAGCAATGTTCACCCAACTTTTCATGTTTCGAATCTGAAGAAATGTTTAGCCGATGAGAACCTCCATGTCTCTCTTGAAGATGTGCAAATCGAGGAAACTATGCACATTGTTGAGAAACCTGTTGAAATCATGGATACTGGAGTCAAGAAGCTTAAGCGCAGTCGCATCCCGATTGTCAAGGTTCGTTGGGAATCTAAGCGAGGTCCGGAGTTCACTTGGGAACGCAGGGACCAGATGAAGTCTAAATACCCACACCTCTTTCCCGCAGACTCTCCAGCTCCAACTTCGGGACGAAGTTCCTAAAAGTAGGGGAGACTGTAACGTTTCGCGTTTTTATCTAGCTTGTAATAAGTGATGTTATTCAATAAAGCTTCGAATCTCGACATTTTATGAGTATTAAAAGTATTTTCCATCATTTTCAATCTAGTATAATCGTATATATTCATAATATATATTTATATGGGATAAATGTTCGAAAAAAAACAAATGTGTGAACCGGGACTCAAACCCGTGTCCACCACATAACCACACAACACAACAACCAGCTGAGCCACAAGCTTATTTGTGATGAATTTCCACGCGAATTATGTATAAGCATGATGATATTCCATATCAGTTGACTAATAAAGTCAACACCCACAACAAACCATTCGAATTAACCAATGAATTCCGTGAATCTTGTGATAATCAGTTGTAGGGAGTTGGTTAGCACCAAATCCGGCCCTATCCCTACCATAATTTTGAATAAAACGAACGCGAAGTCCTGATTACTAGCATGCGACTCGTTCACCCAAGAGTTTAAATCCAAAATCGTTCAATTCGTTAGAAGTAGTATAAATAGGACCTCCCTCTGAAGCCTAACACCACCGAAAAATCATTCCTCACCTCCAATTTCTGATAAAACAATCCACTCAAGCTGTTTCAATCGCATTTTTTGCTTTCGAGCTTTATCGAATCAACCATATACAATTACTCACTGTAAGCATCAATTAATTCATTTTATTTGTTAATTGGCATATTATAAACAATAGCCCCAATGTTTCAGGGGCTATTGATCGCTCCTTTTATCAATTGCTATAGTTAGGGTTCATAAGTATAGAATTTTGGGAAGATGATACGAAATCGTGTATGCTTATATTATTTTCTGTAACAAAATAAAACCACCATCGGTGGTAGATCAGATGGTTAGGTATCCTTGTTGCCCAGTAGCGTGGCCTTGGGTTCGAGACTAGGCACGCGTGTTTTTTTTTTAGTTATTTTCCAATAATTATAAACTCACCCAAATAACCTATACTTACAATTAAATCCAGGTTTTAATCGTTCTCAGGTTCAGACCAGTTGGTTTGGCTTGTGAATCTAAGACCATCGAGCCGGCCAGGGACTCAGGTTCGAGTCCTGGCAACTACAATTATTTTTTTTTTGCTTTCTTTTATAATTATATATTCAATATTATTTTTTTAAAAATAGATTTTAAATACTAAACATGGTTTATAAATCCTACAAAAATTATTCTAAGTCATTCTGATGATAAATTTTATTATCCAACTTTTAGTTTTTCAAAAATTATTTATTTATTATATATTATAAATATTACAAATTTATTCATTTATAATTTCAAAATTCTATAAAAATATCAAAACAACTTTATAAAATTCCAAAAAAATTATTTTAAACTTATAAATCAATGAACATTTCAGAAATAAATTTTATTTCAGAAAAATCATTTATTTAATAGTTTTAATCGATTTTTGTTATTTTAATCATAAATAAATCATAATAAATTCATTTTTCATTATTTTTACATCAAAATTTCACATAAATTATTATTAATCATTTAGATCAGAAATATAATTTTTTTATTTGAAATTTATAAATTTTAATATTTTTAAATATTAAGTCTATATTTTGGCAAATAAGTATTAATATATAAATATTCATTAATTAAGAAAATAATTTTATAAAAATTATTTTCACATTTATTACATTATAATACAACTACCTTTAGTTAATATTGGTCAGAAATATTTTTTTATTATTTCTTTATTTATTAAGTTATTAACAATTATTCAAATTTAATCATAAATCAATTATTAATCCGCAAATTAGGAACCCTAGCATACTTTAGACTAGGAAACTTAGACTTATTAAATTTTCCCCAACACTTATTTATTACCTTGAAATAGGGTGATATTTGGATATACACGAGCCACATTTTATTTATATATCAAGGGTCTCCATCCTAACACTAAGGTGAGTTTACATAGCCCATTTTTCCATTCACTATTTTGGGGTGAAACATGTTACAACATTCAATTTACAATTCAATCATAAGTGTCTATGTGTTATTCTATGTTGCATTATGTCTTAAACATTACTAGGGTAAGCACATTATTCTAGCATAATCATTAACATTGATCAGCCGACGGTAACCTCCTACATAGGTAGCGTGGGTGATTGTTATCGAACACATAACATAATCGAGTGAACCATATGCGTATGGGATGGACCACAGTATTCTAGTCTCAAGGGTTGATTATGCACTCGATTTACCTGATAGTTTGTTTTCACATATGGACTAGACTAGCCATGACACTCGAATTGTACAACATTTTTTTATTCAATATACAAATCTATGTAATTCTCACCAACATTTTGTTGACCCAAAAACATTTTCAAAATTAACATGTTTCAGGTAACAATGAAGCTGAAGCTTAGGGTGTGCTTGAAGAAGTTATTTGAAGTTGTTTGATTTATTTCATGTTATGTACTAGCATTTTATTTTCTTAGACAATGTTTCTTTTGGATATTATGCTATGAATAAAGTATTTAAAATTCAATAAATACCATGTGCTACTGAAACAATCATCAATACGTGACATCCCGAAGTTTCCGCCATCGGTTGGGGTGTTACATTGCATCTGATCCATACCATTAAAATTCTCATTATTCCCACCTTCAAAATCCCTTTGATCTTCATGAACACTTCCAGAGAAGATACCCTCACAACTAACGCCCTACCATACAACTCTTCAAACGCACACATACCATCATCAATCGTTATTGTTTTCCATTGAGAGGCTCCGGAAAAAGCCTCCTTAAAGGACATAGTATTCACCGAACAATCTTTCTTGGAACCATTCATCGAATTAAAACCCTCATATCTATTATGTTGTGGCCGGACATGCTCCTTTGTCGGAAAAAACGGTTTACGTGCATTAACCTCTCCATCCTCCAAAACAAACCTTGCAACATTTACCTTCAACCTGAATTCTCCCAACCGGATGGCGGAAAGAACTCTCTCCATCTCAGTTTTATCTTTGACATCCAATAATGAAACGAAACCAAACCTTTTACCCACTTTATCCCTTTTTCTTGCTATGTAAATATCAAAAGTTGTACCAAAATTCCTTACTTCCTTTGCCAGATCTTCGCCGCTACATCTTTTTGGGAGATTGGAGACGTAAAATTTTGTAACTCTTGCCTGAACTTCCACCAGAATAGGTTTCCGGCGTGTACCCATTAGAATAAATTACTTAAAAGGTTTTAATAGCTTGGCTACTATTTTGTTATTTATTTAATATTTAATTAAAATAAACATTTTAAGTCTTATTTATTATATTAATAAAACGGTGTATATTTAAACTGTTGTAAACTCTTATGTTTAATAAAACAGTTAGTTCTATGTCATTGTAAAAAAATGTATTAAAATTAAACTAAAGCGGTCTATATTTATCATTGTATGTTGTTGTTTCTCATAAAACGGTCTATTAATAAGCATGCTAAAAGATGTAGCAAAATATGAGTTTTCATCGTAACCGTTGTTTAAAGTTTGTAAATAAAATTGTTCATAGGAAACACCCTTGACAGGTATTATTTATAACGGTTTTAATAGCTTGACTACTCTTTTGTTATTTATTTAATATTTAATTAAAATAAACATTTTAAGTCTTATTTATTATATTAATAAAACGGTGTATATTTAAACTGTTGTAAATTCTTATGTTTAATAAAACAGTTAGTTCTATGTCATTGTAAAAAAAATGTATTAAAATTAAATTAAAGCGGTCTATATTTATCGTTGTATGTTGTTGTTTCTTATAAAACGGTCTATTAATAAGCATGCTAAAAGATGTAGCAAAATATGAGTTTTCATCCTAACTGGTGTTTTTTTACTGTTGTTTTATAGGACCACGTTCACGTTAATTAAAATTTAGACCACTTTATAAATGTTTTTTTTAATAATAACAGGACGATTGATGATGCATAGTTTGATCAAACCTAGTTTTGTTTGTCTTTGATCTAGTGCTTGTTAAGTTGTTAGAAGGGGAATAAATTATAGAGTTCGGTTTCTTGTTTATAAATGGTACAAAGATAAATCCAAACGATTTATTAGGAAGCAGGTTTTGTCTTTTGTAATGTGTGATCCAGCATTAAAAATTATTTAATTTGAAGTCGGTTATATATATAGTCATATTTAGAATAGGGGGAGGGGTATGATGCGTCATGTGACACATGTGGAGTCCATTTTTCAAGGGTGAAAATTACGCGGAGTGGAGTGGTGGGTGGGGGGGGGGGGGGGTGAAAGGAATAATAATGTGAGTTAGATTATTTTTTTTTTTTTAAAAGGGTCAATCACATAGAAGCTTCCGATGCCCCATGCCAGTGATAATAATTAATAATACCGCCCAAGGGGCTCACTCCAGTTTCACATTTCAAGGGTGAAAATTATAGGGGGGGGGGGGGGGGGGTGAATGGAATAATAATAATGTGAGTTAGATTTTTTTTTTTCTAAAAAAAAAGGGTCAATCACATTGAAGCTTCCGATGCCCCGCGCAAGTGAGAATAATACCGCCCAAGGAGCTCACGCCAGTTTCACATGATGTGGGGGTAGTGTAGGTGCGGGCAAAAAAGTTCCCCCCACCCCACCACCACACACACACTTAGAAAGGACATATCTCATGTTCTTTAGCCACTGGGTAAAACTTATAAGTTTGAAACTCAAAGAAATATTTAAATCAAGTTATGGCTACAAGTTAAGTTTTATACACCATGGCAATTGAATCTACATATATGTAAATACATACAATATAATGCGTGAATCAGTATTAATTATATATACTATTATATAGTTTTGCGTCATACCAGTTATTTGTTTTAAATGCAAATAGTGTATATATATAATATCAGCTCACATGTGTCACTTTCTACTTCTTTAACATCTCAAGGTTATATCATCCGAAATATAACACATGATGAAAACATGATATAAAATGCATGCATTCTTATTTTTTTGTGAGGAAGATATCATACATATTGCAAAAAACTTTAACTCTAAGGTTGTAAAAATGGATTATATGTCATAGATCTATGATATCATCATTATTGTATTGTTCTACATGTACAACTGAAATTCACTTCATAATTAAGATAATGTATGATGGACCCAAAGTGTCTGAAAATCATATTTTTTACATTTACAAATTACAAAACAAATAATGATAATATCTTTATATTATGTAGAACAATAAACTAATGATAATATATCGTTTCTATAAAACATTTTAGTGTATGTTCGTCTCACATGGTGAAACCACCGGAAGAGTAATTGTTGTATAAGAGTAAACTGACTAGTACGTGAGAGACTACTCAAGGTAATGTGTTCAAATTCCAATTCTTCAATGTTTCTGCACCCATCTATCTGATCAGTGAAGTTTTACTCATTTCATTATTTCAAGTTGCAATTCAAATACAAAAATTTGAATATTAATATTTCTTTATCTCTTGTAATGAAGAAAATCATCATCATCATACTCAGTTAATCCCACCTATAGCAAAGCTAAGGCAGAGTCTGAGGAGGGTAAGATGTAGACAGCCTTACCTCTACCCCTAAGAATAGAGAGGCTGCTTCCAATGAGACTCCCGGCTCGATGTGGTTTGGTATCAAGCCTTGGAGATAAGGCACAAAACACTTAGCAATCGGGACAAACCCGATCGGTGCATGTACCCCTTTGTCTTTTGGCTATCAACGCCACCACATGATGCATGATTAACCGTCCGTCGTTTTTAACGTTATTTTCACGAAATTAGTAAAATAACGTTAAAACTAGTGCAACTTTACTTTTGCCCCCCGTGGGCCACACATATATACATTATATGCGCACACACCATAAGTGGGGCGTAAACAATAAATTATTAATTATATCTCATATAAAATAATTATTTATGTTTACAACAATTCAAATTTTGAGCAAAATTCATAGAATATCATATAATTTTCAAAAAATCTGCATATGATGCCTTATAGGCTTGAATGATGGATTTTGGTCTAACGGTTAGGCCAGACGTTCGTTCAGGCGTTTGGCTTGTTGGAGTTTTTGCGTGGCTTATCCTATGCTTCTTCAACCCTGATCGCTTGAAGCTCACTAGTTTTCCGACACTTTCGAGTACCTACTATATTGCATAGGTGTTCTTGTAATCTTGCTAGCTAGTCTGACCAAAACCTTAAGATATCTAGCCAGGGCCAGGCCCCTACCAATATTTTGACATTAGATTGGCAAATGTGGGGATGTGAGAGAGAGAGAGAAGTTTTGGAAGTAGGGTTACTAAAACAACTACATGACCTGCAGCCAAAGGACCACATATGATAATTCAAATTGAGGTATGTCCCATGACTGCATGAGATTTGATTATTCAAATAAAATTATGACAAATATATTTGATATGATTTAAGAATTAAAGGCAGGTGTGAGACAAATAAGTGCTAATCTTTTTGGGGAGAGTGTTAGCATATAATAGCATTCAATTCGCAATAGTGTTTGGTGGATGATAAGGTTATACTTTTGAATTCCGTTTATTTCAAATATGACTTTTTGAATATGACTTTTTTATGTAACTAATGTAAGTAGTAAATATAAACTTATCATTATATTAAATTATAAGTATGTATATAGAACTTGTTATGTGATTTCTGTATTGTAGATATGTGTAATGTAAGTATGTTAGTATGATTAAGATCTTAGGATTAGTTTAGTATAAGTATTGTTAGGATTCAAACATGTTAAATTATCAACAGGGGCTGCTGAAGATCAATGCAAAAAAATATAAAAGTGCAGCATTTTATCCGAAGCAACATGAAGCGCGCCTCAGTAATAAAATGGCTGTGGAATGACGAAAGTACCCTTGCATTCGGTTATTTGTTTTCAGTATTTTAGCGGGAATCCTTGGAGGGGTATAACAGTTAACTACAAACCGTCGTGTTGTTTTATCACAACGTTTCAAGACATCGAATTAGTTTTTAGTCATCAAGATTGTTTATCCAAAGCACAATCCAAAAGTTATTCATTTTGTTTTTCTTTCATAGTATTCGGTTGTTTCATTTGTTCTATACGATCAAATTGTCAATCATAGTTGTTTATATTGTTAATATCAAGTGTAGTCTCGATCATTTTATCCAACAACTAACACAATTTCTAATTAGTGTGTTACAATATGACTTTTTGATTTAACTACTCTATCGTCAACAACTTAAACGTAAGCATATAAATCACAATGGTTATATGACCGTTTACAGCTTACCTCCTTCTCTTACTATACGGTTTTTGTGGTTATCTACTCAAAGCTGGTTTTATATTGAGGCATGTATAACGAAAACATTTATTTACCATGCAACTATACCGAATAATTTAATAGTAGAACCAAGGAAATTGCTACCACCATGATAATGACCCTAACATTGTGTATATATATAAGCAGGGATTGCACCCATCCGTTTACCATTCACAATTTCTCTTTTCCATCATTCAAGTTTTAATCTTAATATAAAACTCAATGAAGCATTCTCACGTGTTTGCTCTTTTAATTCTCTTCACTCTCCTTTATGAAACTCAAGGTACGTTTCGACATATACGCATACAGATCGGTGTACACATAACTTTATATTATATTTGCATTTATAGATACTTCATATATTTAATTATTGATGTTATACTATACTTTGTATTTTTTTTACATATAAAATATCTTTTTCTATGTTGATTTCCTTGTTTATTTGCTTACAGGAATAAATAGAAAACTTATGACAAAAGCTATCTCTTCCGCCAACACTCCCAAGGTTTGGTCATTTCCATTAATTTAAACATATTTTGGAAATTATCATTTTATTAAAAACCCATGGTATTCATGTTAATAAAGTTATAAAACATTACAACAAATTAGCTGGATGTATATACCTTTCATTACATAAAAGTTAAGTTTTACAAATTATTCCAAACACTTTTCCAATAATGACAAAAGTTACATTTCCCACGTTTAACGATTATTTTTCGTGCAACAATAAACGATAATTATTTATTTATTTTTAGTATTAGCTCTTTGAATGTTTACACGTTTAATTTATATGTTCAAAGAATATTAATACGTGAAATTAAAAAATTTGTGTAAGTGAAAGTTCTTGATTATTGTAACATAAACAAACTTATGGTTTGCAGAATTACATGAATGGTGGAAACAAAGGCAGCTCTCAAGCGGAGATAGAGTCAACTCGAAAAAATTTTACAGTGAGTTCATCGTCGAAACATTCCAAGGTAGTCCCACCACACTACCAAGATGAAATAGACCTAGCTGGGATGGACTATTCGCCGGCTAGGAGAAAGACCCCGATACATAACTAGAATCGAAAAGTTTGATCGAATCCTTATATATATATATCCATGTTATTTGGATGTAATTGAAATGAAACATGAAGCTAGATCAACAAGATTTGATGACTCGTCAAAAAAGAAGACAATAGTTTTCATATTCCCGGTAATTTGTGTACAAGCGAAGAATAAATTTTTATTTTATTTTCCACATGTATTTTAGGACTATCTAGGGTAACACGTAAATACCTGTTATTGTATCACACTATAGCATTAATTAGTTTTAGATTTGTCATTATTTACAGTTTAGTTATAACGATTGGAACCATAAGCCTTTGCTGAGGTTTGTAGGGTTCTGTGTTACTAAAATGTGTGATCATATATAATGATGAAATGAAATATAAGATTCTGTCTATGAATATTTTCGTAAGTCGTTTCTTATTCAAATCATTTGTACGTGTTATCATCTATCTTGTAGTTTCAGTTAATTATTGTCTATGCTACTAAAAAAGGCATTAATATTGGTTGTATTTTTTTAGCATTAACTTTCATTCAAAAATATTGGTTGTATAAGGTGTTTATTTTTTTTCAGAGGTAGAATAGTTGTAGTCTGCGGATCACATTTCTGCAGGTATCTATAGAAGAAGAGGTGAACCAAACCTCTGCAATCTGCAAGAACAAGATTGTTTGTTTTTTAATGTCTGTAGACTACTAAAATAAACTAGTGGTGGTGTACGGACGGTGGTGTGGACTGTGGACGGTTGGTGGTGGTGGTGGTGGTGGACAATGATGTCCTACCCCAACCGATGGCGGAATACATCAAGACGCGACTTGTAATAGATTGTTCAAAAGACATAATGACACTAAATTGTGGCAATATGATTATCAAAAGGGGTACATCTTGTTCATAGAAAAGAAAATTACAACATAACAACAAAATTAAAATAGTGTGTTTCTAAGTCCAATCCTAATTAAGTTCTTGGATCATCATATCAAACATTTCCTGCAATATGTATATAATATCCGTCATTACATAAAGCATTGGTGAACATACCAGTTTTGGTTTACATACATAGTATAAAAATGTTTAACTCGAATCCTCATACTATAGTTTGCTAGTCTATAAGCGCATACAAAATACAAAAAGCATACTCAAAACATAGGTTACCACTAGCATATTCTATCACCGAAGTGAAAGGCCGATTAGATTACTTAACAATGACCCACAAAATAGGCGACATGCTACTCCTATAGCGCTCTACATGTTAAGGTGGGCTTGCAAAGTTAATGAGTTATTGTCACACCCTCAAATTCCACGTGCGGGGTTTTTACCGCGAGGCGCGTGACACACCAGAATCCAAGTCAACGGTCACAATAAAAGACAACTATATGATATGAAAACAACGTAAACCATTCATTAACTTCTCAAAATGTAACCACAACAGCGGAAGCATAAAACATTATTACAACCCAAAAAAAAGTAAAAGTTATAAGTCTGATAATGTTCAAAAACTATGCAAGGGAATCCTAGGCGTCGTGAGACTCCGTGCGCCTATCGACTGCTGCTACCTTAGCGACTTGAGAAAAACATGCTAAAAACATCAGCACATAATGCCGGTGAGTTCACAGATTTTTATGAAAAAACGACTCCAAAAGTTCCAAAGAATACTCCTGATCATACCAGGTCATAAGTATACCAGCCAGACGAATACCTGCTACCACTACGATTGGAAAACCATTATGGACACGAATACATGAATACAAGAATACATGAATACACCTGCCCGAATACACGAATACAAGAATACCTGAAGAGACAACATGCACCCGTCCGACCTCTAGTCGACGAGTGAGGTCGGTCACGCCTAAATAGATCTATTCACATTTCCCCCGTTGTGCTACCACCGCACATTCATGGTTTTCCCCGGGACTTTAACAAATCGTATAGTAACCAAAAGACTACCCCGATATGCAATAAGTTCATGAATACGAGTACGTGA
The DNA here is from genome assembly GCA_030844895.1 of Ambrosia x helenae. Lineage (NCBI taxonomy): Eukaryota > Viridiplantae > Streptophyta > Magnoliopsida > Asterales > Asteraceae > Ambrosia > Ambrosia x helenae. The sequence continues at coordinate 21,749 of JAUTDX010001751.1, read as the reverse complement.
TACCATATAGTAACCAAAGACTACCTCATAAGTTTTACGAATACGAAAACCTAGCATAACATAGGTTTTATGAATACCAAAACGTGATATGACACATGTTTTATGAATACGAATACGTAAGATGACACACCTTTTATGAATACGAAACCATAAGTTGACACACGTTCAATGAATACAAGTAACCAGCATGTTTTCTCCCCCGAAAGCAAAACCAGTAAAAAGTGGGGCTGTGAACTCACCTTAGGTTGCGTCTTCAATTAAAAGAGTAATACGACACGTGTTTGATAGTCCCAACTAGTGGCGACCTATCAATAAGTCTGCATAAGTGTTTTTGACTACTAACCCGAAGGTTAACTAGTCCCCGATTGTCCAGATCTTGACTACGCGTGTTTAAAAGTGTGTTTGAATGTTACCGGACACACCGGACAGACCCGATATCCCGTTGGTGACCCATTACACAAACTAATCAAGCATATAAGGTTTACACATAAGGTACAAGCATAAAACAGTTAGATTGCATCAAAAATCGCATATACGAAGTGGTGAGGTCAAATCGGTAAAATTTGATGTTGGTTCGACCCATATAGGCTTTGGTTCAACCCTATGCTTCTTGGTTCGACCCTCCCAATGTTCATTCGACCTATGCACAAGTTCATTCAACCTAAAACATGTTCATTCGACCCTAACGTATGTTAATTCGACCCTAATACATGTTAATTCGACCTAAATCATGTTCGTTCGACCCAACTGAAGTTCATTCGACCCTGTTGAAAGTTCATTCGACCTCACATGATGTCCATTCGACCCATGATGGTTGAATGGAGTTTTTCATTTGACCTCATGCTGTAAATTTCCAAAAAACGCACCAAATCGCATATAAACAGTCCGGAAACATCATGATACACCACAAATCACAGCAGTCAACTATCATTAACCTATCCCCACAAAACCCTACTAATTTTATCCTGAAATCAGTCCGTTTTACAACTTTCCCAAACTGGCAAATTATGAAAATGTCACATCAATGCATGCAAACTTTACCCAAAACGGAAACTCATCAAATCTACCTTATAAACAGGTCATTTGCTCAGATTACCATGTATATGAAAACCCCTAATCATTTCATAAACAATACTATCATGAACAAACACAAGATCTATCACATAAACCCCCAAAATGGGCAAAACATCATCAATAACAATTACAACCTATAATAATCCTATACCATCATCTAGAATAGTTAATAATCATCATCATATCATTTACACATCATTCAAACATCAAACATACCCGTAAAAGTTCCTAACACGTCATTTATTATCATTAACACATGTATTTTGCACAAAACTCATTATTAATGAAAGGGTTTTGTTTAGAAAGATGTTAGAAAGGTTTTTATCCATGAAAACATGTTTGAATCAGATCTGGACTCTTGGGGTTTAAGAAAAACGAATGAAAATTGATTAAAAAGGTTTTGGATCAAGAACACACAATGAATCTTCTCTGGTTTTTGATATAGATTATATCTTTATGTTTGGATTTGAAAAACAAGGTCAAAAATTCCTTTCCATAGGTTTAAAGTTGAGAGAGAGAGCACTTGGGGGGTTTAGGGTTTGTGAAATGATAAAAAAGTTGCAAAGTGTGGTATTTATATGTAGTCTTGGTTCGCACCCTTCATGGGCCGAATGAGGAAGTTAAGGGGTCGAATGGATGATCAATCAACTGGTTCGAACCCCCATGAGGTCGAACCAGTTCCCTTGATTTCCAGTTTTTGAAGTTTTGTCGTTTTAACACATGTTAACACATTCTAACACATGAACAAGCAATTTTAACATATGTTAAGCATGTATAATCATATAAACATCATTTAAACACGTATTTGCACATTTCACATCATAGACGGATCAATTCATGTTCATTACTTAATTCAATTTATGTAATTTACCAACATCGGGACTCAAGACTTTTGTGTACGTGTGATAACCCCAATTGTCACACCCCAACCGATGGCGGAATACAGCGAGGCGCGACTTGTGATAGATTGTTCAAAGACGTCATGATACTAGAATTTGCGACAAATAATTTAAAGATTTCATTTCCTAATACTAAAACAAGTAGTACAAATTGTTCAAAAGAAATACAACATTCATGATTTCATAGTTTAAAGCAGTGCGTTTCTAAGTCCAATCCTAACGAGTTTCTTGAATCATCGCATCAAATATTTCCTGCAACATGTATAAATTATTCGTCAACACATAAAGCATTGGTGAGCATACTAGTTTTTGGTTTACATACATAGTATTAAATGTTTTACTCAAGTCATCATGCTATAGCTTTGCACATACGAAACATACCAAAGACATAAATCAAACTCGCGAATATCCATAGCGTACACCTAACACTATCATGTTAGGCCGTTAAAACTTAACAATGACCCATAAAGGGGGCGGGGTGCTACTCCTATAGCGCCGCTATACATGTTAAGGTGGGCTAAAATAGTTAATGAATTATGCTTGAGTATCTAAGAATCATTAGCATGGCAGTAGCATATAAGCATGTTTGATAGATTGAGCATGTGTATTATGAAAGCATTAATGTATTTGCATATGATACATGTTGGTCCCAAAAGTGATAAAAAGAAAAGAGGACAAGTATGAACTCACCTTAGGGTGCGTTAATAAATTCCCAAAAACGGGTCTTGAGAATTGAAGATTTTAGCTCCGAATAACTAGAATTAGAAAGGAAAGCGTTTTAGGTTCAAGAGTTAGATTATTAGATTCAAGAGAGTCAAGCAAGCCTTTTAGGCGAACCGAAGCACAAATTGCCTTTAAGGCAATTCGGATGGTCATGAGTTTGAAGTTAGACCAAGCACAAAATCACCATGAAGGTGATTCGGATGGTATGAATTAGAGTTAGGAATCCATTTAAGAACGTTCATGTCATGACCACTTTGTTTATAGATAAAACATGGGTCCTGGACACGGCATTTCCCCTTTCTTGTATGGAACTAATCCGTATTACAAGATGGGTCAATAGATTGGTAAGGTAGGGTGTAACCACAAACCTTCCAAGGAGTTGTTACTAGAGTAATAGGATAAAAGATTGAATGTTTACTTATGATTATACATAATATTACTAGGAGGTTTAAGTAGAGTATGGTGACTTGTTTGGATGAGCCTTGGCTCTCCTTAGTCAACCATTACCATACCACAAATCCATCCATCATTGACTTGTTGGTGAACTTGGTTGGTCTCACTACAAGAAAGATCCTAGAACATAAAAGAACAATAGGAAAACAATCGCCTTTGAGGCCTCTTTGTGGTGCTCTATCCATTTATATTGCTGTGGAAAAGCAAGGGATGGGTCCTAGAGGTTTCTCCAAGGAGATTTGAGAAGAAAAGAAGTGAAAGATTAGAAAGAAAGTTGAAGTTTTAAGCCTAAAAACTTACTAATGCAAAACAGAAAGTTGGCTTGAAAACTTGAGGATTTGGGAAGTTTAAAGAGTGATTTTGAGTGAATAAAGGATTAGAGAGTGTAAGGAGAGGGATATTTATAGTTGGGGTAATGTGGTTGGGTATTAAATGGAGTTATTAGCGTGGTTAAGAGGAGATTAGTTGGGAGATATGAGTTTGATTAATATAAAATGGTCATATTTGTTGATTGCTGTTGATGTCGAACAAAAAAAAAAAAAAAGAATGAACATCATTCATATATTAATGTTTGTTGTTTGGACATAAAGTCAACAGACTTTACACGTTTTTTTTTTCTTTTTTACTAAAAGTATTATTATAATAATATATGTTTTAAAAAATAAATAAATATATACTAAGATCTTAACTAAATGAGTTTCTTGTTAAATCGTCTAAATTGAATAGAATAAATTATAATGACGACTCGTCATGAATTGGTAGGAGTAACATAAAAGAAACGAATAATGGCGAACTTGGAATTTGTCAAGTATAGAATTTAAAATACAAGAAAAGTAAAAATCACGCGATGTTACAGTCTCCCCTACTTTAGAAAATTTCGTCTCGAAATTTAATTAAGAGTCAACCTTTTGAAAAATAGGTAAGTGGTTTGATATGGGTTTAATAAAAAAAACAAAAACTTGTTAGTTTATTATGCTTAGATCGAATACGGTATCTAGTCACTTGTGCGATAATTATGCTCGTACGAAAAGTACTTTTAAAATTTTAAGCCAAGGTCGTACGTAGAAATTTGAAAGTTTGACCGACTAAAGCATTTTTGTAAATAGTGAAGAAAAGAGAGTACGTATATGGAGTTAATGCAACGAATTTTGGAATGATAAGTAATTATATGGTATGAATAGTGAAAATTGAAGGTAGTTAAGTATATTGTATAACATATAGAAATTTTGGGGAAAATACGTAATTATACGGTATAACGTATATCAAATAGTAGAAATTTTTGGCTTGTAAAAGAGATGTCCTTGGGTAATTGTGTGGAATAGTAAATATGTGAGCATAATAAGTGACTAGATGTGGAATGAGTAGTTTTTAGTAAAAGATATTTGGTTTGCACAAGGTCGAAAATTTTATTACAAAACTTTTAGAAGACGATTAAATAAACGAGAAATTATACTATTTGAAAACAGCTTCTTGATGAAATAAATAGTAGTTATTTAGTTTTGGAAATCCAGTATATAAGTAGTCAAGAAAATATATGAAAGCGAGGAACAAATCTTGTTTTAAAGGCATGAATGCCTTAAGGGATTAAGGACAGAGGTTACGGAACTTAGAAAGAGATTATTGATAATGGGAGAATTGTTGATTAAGCAAGGAAAGACACGAGGGGAGAAACGAAGTTTAATGGAGATTGCAAGTATGGATTATTCATGGCAAAGGATAATGTTGCATAGTAGAAAGTGTGTTTTAAAACAAGGTTATAACATGCATAAAAGATAAATAATGTAAGCGTATTTAGACTAGCAACTATAGCAATGAGGGTATCACAAAAGGTAAATAATGTAGGTGTTGACCAAAACTTTAACTCGACACCCAAAACTTCTCATGGTACGAATAACTCTACTTTTGGTAGTATGACATGACATTTATGTATCTGATGTACTGGCAGCGTATCCACCATGTCGTTATCATACCTCATCCTTGTTGTTATTCAAGTCATGATAGGTTACACACACTGGGACTTTTTATGTTTTCTATGCGCCCAATTTTTGTAATTACGTGTGCACCCGAAATTAGTCCAATTGTCGCATGGTCCACATAATTCGTCTTAGTTATGTGTGGGTCGCTAGTGGACGCAAAATACTTATACACAAAGGAAAAGACATTAAACTAAGGCATTAGACAGTTTTGATTTTGTAAACATAGCAAGTAACGTGACATGCAAACACATAATGTGAAAAGGCATTAAGCAGGTTTTTGATGTAGTTAACTGTAAGTGTTTTTGGCGTAGATGTATGGTTTCATGACATAATGGTGTAGACTTGTGCATATGTGGTTACATTCAGATGTATAAAATCTAACAAAAGAGTAGACAGTAAGATTCTTAATGAAAACGTTCATGTGTAAAATGTTTTGACTGTGGACAACATAAAATTCGGGTTTATTACAAATTGAGTTTTATGGGTACGCGATAAATTTTAGCTTTTCAAGACTGAGGTTCAGTTTGATGGTAGAAGAATTTAGTCCGTTGGATGTTAAAGAAAAACAGATTTAATTGAAGTGGGGGAAAATTTAGTGTAAAAGTTTTATCGAAGATGGTCGTTTAATTTATGAAAAATCCATTTTATTAAGCGAAAAAAAAATAGTTTATTGACGATTTTAGTTTTGGCGTTGATGACTATTTTGACTCGTGATACGATTTCAAGAGAAAAGGTTTTGGGATTATAAAGAACTAGGTTATTTGATTTAGCGTGTCTTTGCTTACAAGTCCTGTTTACAGAAGATTTTTTTTTAAACACTTTTACCATTTAGAATCTTGTTTGTCATACAGACTCGACGCACACATTTGTTAGTGGTTTGAAAGTGAGGATTTTATAGAAGAATAGACATCCTTTTAGAAAAAGTGGGAAGAATTTTGTTCAAAAATTTTGAAAAAGATTGTGCGCGAGGAGAAAAGGGTTTTGCGATGTTTGAATTTTGCCGATAAATTATGATTGTAAACTAGGATAAAGATGATATTTCATAAAAAAGAAAATTTCACATCCGAACAATTTTTTGAAAAGATTACATAAGGATATTCTAATTTTTTTTAAAGAAAAGAAAAGTCAATCTTCTTTAGTGTGGTGAGTGGGTCTTCTAGCATCGTAGATCACCATGGCAAGTCTTGGCACTAGTTGCGTCCATGGGTCAAATCGTTCACTCGGAGCATATCCATCCATTGGCTTTAGTGAATGAGGTAGTACTAGTAGTTTTTCGTGTCGTGGTTTAGTGGTGTGGCGACAGGTTTTGGCTAAATGACCATATGCACCACAATTGGCGCATATGCAGCATGGTGTGTGAGTGAGATGGTGGAATTTACAATTGTTGCATAGCGGATAGGTTCCACGGTACTGCGTTTTGTTGGGGATTGGAGTCTCAGGGGTTGTCGAAGTGTGGTATCGTTTGTGGTTTTTGCGTTTTCGGATATCCTTTCTCGTTTGTTTGGAAGGGGTTATGGGTAGATGATTTAGTATCTATATGGTTTGTGTTGTCCTGGATGGTATCGCCGGAGTTCAGGATTGGGTTTGTGGTGTCTCTAGGTTAGGGAGAATCTTGACTAATTCTTGGGCGATAAGACTTGCCAGTTGGTTGAGATCGATGCTGTCGAGACGGGAAGACATCTGCGAGAATCATACATAGGAAAATTTGCATAAGTGATTTTAAACAAGGTGACTTTTGAATTTAGGATATAAGTTACTAGAATTTTGGTTAACAATGAAAAGCTTGTGGGAAAAATTAGATAGGTGAAATTGATTCAAATTTAGATAAACAAAGTACATAAGCTCAAGTTGTTCTTATAGACTTAGTATGCAATTCCAAGTTACATGTAGCAAAAGAACAACTGACTTTTGTGAGAGTTAGGAGATCAAAATGATAACTTCAACACTATTCCATCCTCAGGCTAATGGACAAGCAGAATCTTCAAGTAAAATCATTATCAATAACTTGAAGAAGAAGCTTGGGGAGAAGAAAGGAAAATGGGCAGAAGAACTTCCATTTGTACTTTGGGCTGATATGACTACTTCCAAGAATGCAACTGGTCAGACACCTTTCTCTTTGGTCATTGGAACAGAAGCAATGCTACCAACAGAGATGGTCATGCCTACAGCAAGGAGACATCTTCAGTATGCAACTACCAATTCAAAAACATTATTGCAAGATTTGGATACTGTGGATGAACTCAGGGATGCTGCAAAATTAAGGATGGCAGCTTATCAACAAAGGTTGCTAAGCCTACAACAAAAATATAAGGATTAGAAGATTTCAAGAAGGAGACTTGGTACTAAGAAAAGCCTTCCAAAATATGACGAAACCAAGTGATGGCAAGCTAGCTCCTAAATGGGAAGGACCCTACTTAATAGATTCGAAGCTGGCAAAGGAGCATATTGGTTATCAACGATGGAAGGAGAAATTCTACCAAGAGCTTGGAATGCAATTCACCTAAAATATTACCATGTCTAAGGATGCATGTGACTGATCTCTCTGGAAGAGAAACCATAGTTCGAATTACTAATGAGATGAAAGTGAAGGCTGATAGAGATGAATCATCTCCATATGTAAGTACTTATCCTTAACTTATTTCGATCGATTATATTTTCACTAAACATGGTCTAGAAATAGTCCATCCTAAGAAGTTTGCAGTACCATCCTGAAGATGGAACGCTTAGAAGACTAGAGGGTTGGCCACCCTCTCCTCTGTTAAGGTGTCCGACACCTTCCTATGGTTTAAAGGTTTTCACCTTTCTCATTAGGTTAGCAACCCCGCCTGGTGCGCACGTTGCTCATGTATATTTTCAGGATGGTGGGACCAGTCCATGTAAAAGTGGCTGACAATTTTCATCATTTTTTAGATATATATTGAGCTCTTAAGGTCTAGACATTTTTCAATGTCTCTTACGTATTTGGTCTAGTCACCAGAGCCTTGTCTTCAGTTATTCCTAAGGGCCTTATCGCTAGTTATCCTCAAGATGCTACATATTGGTTTTGTCACCAAATTAATATGTGTTGTGGGTGAAAATCCTCAACATGATTTTACCTTACATCCCTAATGTACCATCCCCAGGATGCTGAAGGGCTCAGCTGACTTCAGGATGTAACAGTATTTCAGCATGTGCACATCCTGAGAATGAACTAACGAATTAGCTTTCTTATGTATGATTGCAGGTACAACTAAGTTATAATATAGAATTATACACTCAGCAACGTCTATATTATAATCCTCAATTGAAGAAGTCAAAGATAGAAGTGTAACTCATGGTCCAAGATTGAAGATGGAGTCAAAGTTGTAACCGATATACATTTAATATCGACGATAAACAAGGAAACAGCTGGAAGATTGACTAGCTAAGGAGAAACCGTTATCCAACGACTACTTTATGTTGAAGACCTCCAACGTTCACCTGAAACAACTCTTAAACAACATTGAATGAGCTTAACTACTTAGCGGATCTCACGGGATTCTTTATTTATTCTCATGTACTATATAAATGGAGTATTGACGAGTATAGGACACTACTTACACATCGCTTACACTATAGCTGCACACGTACACTTAGAAACACTCTCACAATCATTGTAAACTTAGTACACTCGTACACTTACTCATCCAAAGTTGTACCGTTTTACCAAATTAATATTAATATTAATAAACAAGGCAGGGCCTAGTCTCCTCTCGAGGTTTTATGCCGGCGATCTACAACTGATCAAGGGCTTTCCTCGTAGATCGAGTGTTGTTCTTTGTGTTTTTACTTCTTAATCCGTTCATTACAAACAGTTCCATCCCGAGGATATAACTGTCCATCCGAAGCAAACTTAAGCCATCCCGAGCATAGTTGTCACTTATTTACTCCTTTTTGCATCCTGATCAAACATTTTCAGAAAATAACTAGTTTTAACAATAAGTTTACACTCTTAGCACTCTACCTCACAATTTCTAATTTGGAATACAAAACTATTTCTACTAGATAATTTTTTACCAAAACAGTTTGGCGCCCACCGTTGGGCAAGTGGTGCTATTTTAACAAAAAACTTTGTTAAAAACTTTTCTCAATTAATTCTTTTTTACAAAACTTGACAACTATGTCGTCTTCCCAGAAAACTATCTCTTCATCCATGCCTTCATCAACCTCTACCAGAAATACTGCCTTACCACCCCCACCTGCATTCTCAAAGAGTGCTACTTCTCAGATTCCACCTAGGTCAGCGGTGGGGGCATATGGACCTTCTCTGTTTTAGTGTCAAATGATGAGATCCTATCCATGTTTTCATTGTAAAGGATCAAATGCAGCAACAGCAGGAGACCAACAGAATGCTAATGAGAGAGATACAATCCCTTAAGACATCCTCGAAGAGACCGACTGAAGACATGGGACACCATTGCAGCCAAGGGTGTTGGATTTCAATTCTGGCATCTTTGGAGGTGTTCATCAAGGAGATTTCATCCCCATGAGCATTGGATTCTCTGCTCCAGAAATAACTACTACACCCAGGATGACACAACTACCAGGGATACAGGATATACACCTGTGCCATCCCAAGGGTATAACAATAACGGTAACAATTTAAGTTCCAGTACTTTTACTGCTAATGACGTTGGTTCTTTGCAAGACACAGGAATAAGCCCTCAACTAGCAAGGGAGCTTCAGAAGATCAAGGATATGGTATCGAGTGTACCAGGGATAGTGCAACCTATCCCTGAGGTATCCTCAGCATGCCATAGGGTGTCAAGATTTGCACACCCCATATGTGATGCAGAGATCCCAAAGCGGTTTCAAACTCCAAGCATGAAGATCTATGATGAATCTACAGATCCTGAAGAGCATCTGGCTCAATATAGGGAAAGGATGGAAATAAATCCAATCTGCCAATATGAAGGAAGCATGCTTATGCAAGGGATTTGGTTCACTCTCACTGGTCCAGCCTTGAAATGGCTCCTAAGTGTTCCAACCTATTCTATTACTTCTTTTGCATATTTAGTTAACATGTTTAACAATCAATTTTCTTGTAGTCGAACGTTTCGAACGTTTGACAAGTGATCTATACAGGGTGACTCAACCACAAGGGGAATCACTAAGAGAATTCATTACTAGGTTTGGAAAGGAAGCACTTGACATCCCGAACCTGGATGTCGCAACAGCAGTACAGGCATTCAAGATGGGACTGCAAAAGGATTCACCATTCTACCAAGAATTGGTGATGAATCCATGCAATAACTTGGATGAAGTCAAGAACAGAGCTTTGAGATTCATCCGACTTGAGGATGATAAGAAGATACAAGAGAGGATAGAATCATCCTCAAAATATAACCATCCCAATCGAAATTCCACTCCCACATACGAACCATACAAGCATAAACCATATGCTAGGCCTGATAATAAGAAGGTCAATGTGGTAGAGGACAACGATGAGGATGACTGCCCTAAATTATCAGATTACTGTTTTTCTGTGGATGTAACAGGATTGATGTATGCCATGAGGGATCTAGGGGACAAAGCAAGATGGCCGAAGAAGGATAACAAGACAGGATGGAAGGACAAGTCCAAATGGTGTGCCTTCCATGAAGATTTCGGCCATACCACTGAAGATTGCATCGCACTAAGAAAGGAGATAGCATACCTCTTGAGCAAAGGTCACCTTAAGGATCTACTGGGCAAAAGAAATCAAGGGCTCAGGATGGCACCAACATCCCAGAAAGAGCAGCATCCCCACCTAAGGATGCTGGTATTATTAACTTCATTTCAGAAGGGTCAGACATTTGTGGAACCTCATACTCAGCTGCTAAAAGACACGCGAGGGAAACAAAGTCTGAAAAGGGAGAAAGACCAACGAAGACGACCATCCTGACAATCTCTAAAGTGGTCAGCTTTGAGGAGGAAGACAGAGAAAACATTCTTGACCCTCATCATGACGGTTTGGTTATTACTTTATGTATTGCTAACCACTTTGTTCGCAGGATTCTCGTAGATGGAGGAAGTTCAGTGAAGATCATCCAGCTTGAAGCCCTCAAGAGAATGAACATCCCGGAATCTGAAATAGTTTCCAGGTCATCAGTTTTGGTGGGCTTCAGTGGAGAAACTAGGAGCACAGTGGGTGACATCAAGCTACCAGTATATGTAGAAGGAGTGAACTCTATCCAGAGATTCTGTGTGATAGATTCCCTATCCTGCTACAATGTCATCCTGGGGAGACCCTGGATACATGACATGAAGGCAGTCCCTTCAACATATCATCAGTGTGTGAAACTACCCACACCTTGGGGAGTTGTGAAGGTCAACAACGATCAACAGGAAGCTAAGGATTGCTATACGACATCAATGAAGGCCTCATCCCGTCAAGCATAGCAATTACAGCAGGATGCACAGTGTCATCCTCAGGATGTTAAAGCACATCCTGACCATGATGTAAATGTCGTCTGCCTCGACGATAGTAACAAGGATATCACTGTGCAAATCGGTAAGAATATCCACATGATATTGAACAATCACTAATCTCATTTCTTTAAATGCAGGATGTCTACTTTTGCATGGAAGCATGAAGATATGACTGGCATCTCTAAGGATGTCATTACTCACAAACTTGGGATTGATAAGAGTTTCAAGCCATTCAGCAAAAAAGAAGGAAGTTTGCTCCAGAGAGAAATATCATCATACAAGAGGAAGTAGACAGGCTGCTGAAGTCTAAGATGGTAAGGGAGGTGAAATTCCCAAGATGGCTGGCAAATGTTGTGGTGGTTCAAAAGAAAAATGGGAAATGGAGAGTGTGTGTGGACTATACAGACCTTAACAAGGCCTGTCCGAAAGACCCATTCCCATTACCACACATAGATTCAATGGTGGATGCTACAGCAGGCCACGAGATGCTGACATTCATGGATACATCCTCAGGATTCCAACAGATACAGATGGAACCAGATGATCAGGAGGATACAACATTCATGACACCATCAGGTATATATTGTTATATAGCCATGCCATTCGGACTAAAAAATGCAGGTGCCACTTATCAAAGGCTAGTAAACATGATGTTCAAGGAAAATATTGGGGACATGATGGAGGTCTACATTGAAGACATGGTAGTAAAATCCAAGAAAGCTGAAAATCACCTTCAGAATCTCAAAGAAGCCTTTGACATCCTGGATGCTTACAACATGAAGTTAAACCCAGCAAAATGCCATTTTGGAGTTGGAGCTGGAAAGTTTCTTGGATACTTGGTAACAAAAAGAGGGATAGAAGCTAGCCCTGAACAAATAAAGGCCATCCTTGATCTCAAAATCCCCAAGAAATATTAAGGATGTGCAAAGGCTGAATGTTTCGTCTAATGAGACACCCATAGATGTGAAGGAGAAGTTTGCGTTGTATGCGCTGATCAAAGAAACCACCACATTTGATCAAAGAAACCATGATATTGCTCGTGATTAATACAATAATCATGACGTTGCTTTTGATTAACACAACATTTGTCTGATTGTAATTTTTAATCGTAAAACTTTTATTACATATATAATAATTTTAAACTAAAAGTCATCATGTATTCTTGTGTGACAATTATTTTGGTATAATTCCTTTGATATTGAAAAAACACGAATAAAAAATAAAAATTGATGCGGCAGAATACTAAAAAACTCGAATCAGAAGACAAGATTTCAGTCTCTGGAAAAAAAATAGCTAAATACTCTAAATGAAGCTATAAAAAATAAAGAATGGCGTATGGGATGAGTTTGCCATCCCGTGGTACTAACTGGTCGATTTTGTGGTATATTCCCTAATATGCTCCAAACGTATATATATCATTTCTCATGTTGGCGATTGTTTCGTCTAATGAGACACCCCATATGTGTAAAGGAGAAGTTTGTGTTATATGCGTGGATCAAAGAAACCATGACATTTGATCAAAGAAACTATGAGGTTGCTCTTGATTAACACAATAGCCATGACGTTGCTTTTGATTAACACAACATTTGTCTGATTGTAATTTTTAACCGTAAACTTTTATTGCATATACAATAACTTTTAAACTAAAAGTCATCATGTAGTCTTGTTTGATAATTATTTTGGTGGAAGTCCTTTGATATTGAAAGCACATATGAAAATATAAAGTGAAGTAAGGGAATATTGAAAACTTGAAGCAAAAGACAAGATTTCAGTATCTGGTAAAAAAAAGCAGCTAGATACTCTAAATGAAGCCATAAAAAATAAAGAATGGCGTGTGGATGGGTTTGTCATCTTGTGGTACTAAGTGGTCGATTTTGTGGTATATTCCCGAATATACTCCGAATGTATATACACCATTTCTCATGTTGAAATTAGGTTTTAATATATGATTTTCTTAAGAAATTACGAATTTCATTTGATTAACATTGAAATTAGATGTGTAATTTGTTTTTATGATTGTAGATATGAGTAAGCTTTTAGCCTTGGTTATTGATTTGTAGCATTATTAATATTTGTTGTTTTAAACTTGTGTAGAAGTTCTTGGACGATTCCTAAAAAGAAAGTCTAACAAACTTTGAGACTTCAGTTTCAAATGGTAAAATGGAAAATGATAGATGTTTTTTTTTTAACGGTCAACAAATTAAACTTGAGCATTTTTAGGGCACTAACTAGACAAATCGAGTTCTTCAAGAGTAACCTGAGTTGTCAAACACCAATTTTAGGAAAACCCCGATAACCCACCTGCCCGTAAACACGACGGTGAAAATACCAGTAAATAAAATTCATGGCTCTGCCACTGGTTGTGCATTGATTTTGTAACAATCCTACTTAAGGATTTAATTGGTGTATATCAGCGAGTTGATACTCGATATTTACACATCAATAAGTTGTAGTAGTGGTTTTATAAGATTTGGCTCCAAAGTTACAAAAGTTGTATGTCAATAGGTTAATATGTATAAGAAAACATATAGGTTACTAACACAAATTGAATGTAGTAGTTGTGAGTGCATTTAGTGCGTATCCTCTTGATGCCAAAATAAATTGAATGTATATAATAATGGCCCACCTAATTTAATGTGTAAACATGGTCTTCCAACCTTGACTCAATCACGTTAATGAAAAAAAATCTTCTTGCTTTTTTTCAAATCATCTCATCTCAAAACTCAATATAAATAATAAGAATTTTTAAATTTCAAGTCAATGTTTTAAAAAACCAGCTTTTAAACTATACTGGATTTGCCTCAGAAATAGTTTAACCAGGGGTTGTATCGAATGGTTCAATCGGATTGACTAATTTCCCCTATAATTCAATAAAATCCAACTTCAATTCATAAAACAATTCAATAGTATATGATTCATAATAAAAAATAATTCCAAAGTGAGTCCATGTTAAAAAAAAATCCAAATCCAAAAGTACTTAATCTTTCAACAAATTTTTTTTTTTTTTCAACAAATGGTTTTTTTTTATTATATATATAAGGTGTATAATATGTTTATGCAATTAAAGTGTTGAATCATGTATTAAGTTCATAATCGATTAAAAGATAAAATTTATTATCATCGACATCCTCATCAACAAAATATAATTATTTTCGTTTTCTACAATCATTTGTAAGAACTTTAAGTTATCAATAATCAAAATATACTATACTTACATATGATAAGTAACGTATATAAGAAGTAATCTTGTTTTTGAGAAACCGTTTCAAAGTTTAACCATATGCTGATACTGGTATAGTGGTATAAACCGGTATACCGGAAATTTACCGGCGGTTTAATTCCTATATTGTTTCCTCAAATTACCAGACTGATTTGTGCCAACCAAGACACCAATATGCGGTATAAACCAATTCAATCGGCCAGGTACAAACGGTTTTTAAAACACTGGTTTCAGTGACAACAAATATTCAAGTGACAACAAATAAAATAAATGATCATGGGATTAGTGATATCGTCTTTCCTTATATGTATCATGTATGAGGTTAAAGTAAAATTGCTTAAATTATTTTCCCGAAAAAAGGGAGCTATATACTTTATGTGGATGGTTGTGGACTGTCTGCGGTGTGGCCCATATAATGTGTTAAGGCCCAACAACAATTGTTTATTAAGTGCTTCATGAGATGACCAACCAAGACCGAGGCCCATACGTTGTCATCAAAATTCATCCAATTTAAGGAGTAGGAAAAATGATTCCTTAGGTTGATTAATAAAGGGTCCAAAAAAATCATAATAAGATGGTGGGTCAGAAATGGGTCGGATAACAAATCACCCACTTTCACTTGTTTGCAAATGAATTACATTACATATATATAATATTAATAAACCAACTCATTTAAACAGTAGTCTATGGTGTTATAGTAATATGCTTGACATTTAGGGGCATTTTGTCTTTATGGAGTGTACATGTGTTTCCATCACAACACGTGTCTTATGCTCACCAACATCACAAACAGATAACACACACCTGTCGATTGTTTTTCTTTCTTCTCTGTCTACTCACCAACATCACAAACATAGATATCACTCTCTCTCTCTCTCAAACCCCTCTCTGTCTATACCACCGAACTCTCTTCACCTGTCAGTATGTCTCGTCTTTTATTTTCACCTGCAACCATGTAGAGAGAGAAAGGAAACATGTGATCCGAGCGTCACCTCTGGCCAGCCACCCTAATCCGAGGGTTCGACACTGAGAGTTAGGAAGGCGACGACAGAGATGGGTGAGGCCGGATTTTTGGACACAAATCAAAAGTGGTGGTTCAAGACGATCGACGGTGACGATGGCGGTAATTCTTGCTTGCTTTGACAGGTACGATGGCGAGGTATTATGATTTTCATTATTAGATTGAATGACATGATTGGGGTTTAAAATGTTTATTTAGTTCGCAACTGGAGAAGACTGTAAGGTGCCGTTGTTTTAAATAATCGAATGATTTTTTTTATGCAGCCTGAATTTGGGGTTTTATAACCTAGGTATCAGCATTTGGAACTTTGGTGTGATGTTTCATTCATTTACCACACAAAAGACTAGGAAATTTTCGGTTTGACAATTTCCTGAGGGAGATTACTTTGTTGACCAGCATTTTGTTGAGATGATAAACAAATTTGGTCCTAAAGGAATGAGTGTTCAATGTATACTTGCAGGAAGAGAAGGCAGGTACAATTTTCCGGTTAAAGTTATAAAATTTTTGTATAAAAAGTTACTACAAAGATTTGATTTGAAATTTCATATTGTTATTTAACAGGTTCGGGCAGATTTGGACATCTTCTCTATCGTTGGAGGCAATAAAACACTGCAGTTAGTTGACTTGAGGGTCAAAGTCAAGGTGCACGAGGCTATTGTAATTAGGTTTGAAGGAATAACTGGCACAACCCTTTGGTCAGTGGAATCTTTACATGAAAGCGCCTCATGTTCTTAGTAGTATAACTTCATTTTAGGAATAGATTATTATATCTTATTTATTGTGAAGATTTTGTAAGCATGATCTTTTTTTATTTTTGTTTTGGTTATTAGGATTTTGTATACCACAGGTGTTTTGTATGTTGTGCAGCTGACACGCTTGCTTTACTCAAAGTGCAACAAATTTGGGCTTATTTTACTCAAAGTGCAGCAAATTTGGGCTTATTTTACTCAAAGTGCAGCAAATTTGGGGTATTAATTATCGGACATGGGTGAGGTACTTTGGTGTTCTGGCCCTGTTGTGTAGAGTTAATTTGTTATGCATATTTGTTGTTAAAGATTTATGTTATGTTTTATTACTGTGCAGATTAAGGAGTCATTTCCATACTCGATAGTAATTCCTTCACCCCAAGGAGAATTTATGGTCTTTCCAAAAGGCAGTCAATTTCCAAACTAGAAGATGACTAGAAGATGATAACGTATGTTGGAACACTTCATTTCGTCTTCAACTCGTATACATCAATGAGAGGGATTTTCCTGCAGGAATATCACATATAGCTGGTTGTTTTGAGGTAACAATCTCGTACTTGTGTGCTTCTATAATATTGCATGTGCTCTAGGCATTTGTGCTTACACTTGCTATGCTTTGCTCATTGATACCTTGATATAGTTGTTGAATGTTATTTCAGATCAGTACATCTAAACCCTCTGATACAGAAAAGGTGAAGGTCGAGTTTAAAGTGAAGCTTAATAGCCATGGAATTGTTAAGATAGATTCCGTGACAGTAAGCATTGCTTATTATTTATTACACTAGAACATGGGCTCATTAAAAGCACCATGATATCATCCTTAATTTTTTTTGTGCCTTCAGATCCTAGAGGATAAACGCCATAATTCATGGAAGATGATGTTGTGGCCAACAGTAATACGTTGGATCTTTCAATTCTGAGAACTTAGATGTCTCAACAAACAAATGATGAGCTACATGAAGCTATAGAGAAAGAAACAGTGTTGACAGCACAAGATATAAAGGTGGAAGAAACTAAGGACCAACGGAACACCCTCGAGTCTTTTGTCTATGACACTCGTAGCAGATTCTTAGGCAAGAGCAAGGAACAATGAAGAAATACATGAAAGGGTATACATGGAATACGAAACCGAGAGTTCATGATGATTGGCAAGGTAATCTTTGATGCTTCAATTTTCTTCCAACTTGCAACCTCTTTATATTAGGGTAAAGTGGTTTTTAGAGTTTCATTATATAGCATATTAGGAATAAATGATTAGGTTTTAAGAGTTTAGGATGTTGTTTCACGCACTTGATACGATTCCTTGTATTCAGAAGAAAGCGAATTGGGCGCTTCGTTGGATCGATGGATCCGAATCATTCGCTGGAGCGAATCATCGCATTCGCTTGTGTTGAAGGAATATTCTTCTCTGGTAGCTTCTACGCTATCTTTTTACTTAAAAAGTGCGGGTTAATGCCGAGGTTAACATTCTCAAACGAATTGATATCCCGAGATGAGGGTTTACACTGCGATTCGTGTGTTTACTCTACAGTTTGTTGAAAATGAAAGTAACCGAAGAGCGAGTGAAAGCATATACATAGAGCCATAATAATAATATTTATAGATTTACAAACATGAGTTGCAAATTACCTAGGGTAATAGGACCTGACGATAACGTCGACTTGCGTTTATCGTTTTGGTTAAAATTTTGTCCCTGAACTATTCTGAAATTTGCGGGTATAGTCTAAAAGTTTGCCCCTTGTGTCTGTCTAGGAGATGATGATCTGTTGATGGTATGATACCAAAACCACCATATAGGTTTGTCTGTTATAGTGTACTTGATTTATACATTGGTATCCACTTTTGAACAATTGATGCGATATGGCAAATTTGTGCATTATTTTGAAGTTAATATATACTCGTCTTAGAAGCGATATGATGAAAAATTTAAAGACGATAAATTTGAATTGCTGAGCTAAGTCTTGGCTTAATAATTTGAATTTCTATTCACATCTACATTAATGAAGCATAAAAATATTCATGATATTTCCTGCCATGTTTCGAGATGTTAGTCTTATGTTTTAACATATTAACTGCTTCTTCAATAAACTCTTCCATCATTTTTTTAATGACTCATGCTTTTTGAAATCAGCGGCTTGATATAAATTTTTGAAGTTTTATCATATACTTTGCTACATCATTACCATTACTTGAATATTGTCAAATGTATTCTGAAGTAAATGCGGGATATGTAACCAGCTATATATTGTGCATTGGAAAATAACTTTGCAGATTAAAATTTTGGCTAATGCCACAGAGTAGCAATGTATTCTGGCGGATGGTAATTTCTCATTCTGGTAATAATTATGGTCTAGAAAGATGGGCATGCATGGTCCAGAGGTGCATTTTAGCATGCCCTCCAGTGTACAACTGAAATCCATAAAAAAAATAGAGGTACAACTCAGATTCAGGTGCAAAAAGACAATAAACCAGCAGAACGCGTTGCAAAGCCCTTTATCATCAGCCACAAGCAATAACAGTTCCGAGCTCCAGCAGCACTTCTTCACCACAATCCAACACCAACACACCAGCATTGAAAGCCTACACAGCAAGCTCCACAAAGCACTCTCTCCCACAACAAGAAGGTATGGAAATCCAAAATGCCAAATAAAAATTTCACTCACAAACAAATGTACTGAAATACAACACTAAATGCAGGCTTTGAAAGCCCACCATCAAAGAAAGGAAGGCGTGGCGACAATACCAAGTACCTCACAACCAAGAACCCGTTTCGTGCAAGCTAAGACTATTACAGTTAAAAAAAAAGACTTTATCTACTTTTGTACTAAACTATGTAAACCTCAACACTTAAAACAAATTATGGGTCAAGTTTCAGAAACCAAGCCCTTTTGACGTAACGAATTTTCATTTGCCAAAAATCTATACAATGGGTTCTTATGGTCGCACAATAACAGCGAAAACACGAATAAAAATCGCGCAACGCGCGACATACAAACACCTAGTTAAACTAATTGGATTTGTTTGTTGTTACCGACAACCATTATTTTTAAAACATTTTACATTACACTAAATCTGTTTTTGTTTTTGGTGGGCTCAAACCTTAGCATTAAGGAGAACATCACCTTAACTCTAATGGCTTGTCAAATAGACCCAACCCCACCCCATTATTTTTCCTTTTATAAAAAATAAACAATTTGATATCATTTATCAAAAATAATAATAACAAAGTTTAAAAAGCTGAACTCCCTCTCGAATTTCTTCTACAAATAAGTATCTAGGGTATCAATGAATCAACCGAACAAAGACTTGTTCATGTTCGTTTATTTTGCATTGAATTTGTTCATAAACGCACATCGAACAAAAATTCATGTTCATCTTCGTTAATTAAGGAATTGAACTTGTTCACTAACGCTTCAACGAACACAAACGAACATAATAACACGTCAAAAAATAATAATAAAACTGCATTCTTAATCCCAAACATTAGACATAATCACCTTGTTAAGCACTTGATATAATAATCATAAACATAATTATCCTAAAACAATAGCACAAGTTAGACATATAAGCATAAACATAATTATCCCAAAACAATATTTTGGAGACCTAAGTTTCTATGGAAAGAACATAAACAAAACAAATGACCATGAACGGTATGTAAAGAAACATAAAACTAACATGTTATCGAGCATTCATAAAAAGGAACTAAAAGGAACATAAAAGAACATTTGTGTTAGTTTTTTCTAGTATAATAAGCTAAACGAGTAATTCAAAATTTTATTTAACTTCAAAATCTTCTTCTTCTTATTTTTTTTTGGGCGAAATTAATTAACCAATTAGTCTACATATTTTTAAGAATATATGTATAAGCAGAAACTAATAAACATCCAATTACAAGTGACCTGCAATAAACGAGCCACAAGTTGCATCGCTACCCTTTTTGGATTGCAAAGCTTACTCTATTGAAAATAAAAACACTGGCTCTTAGCAGACGGAGAGTTACTTTGCACAACTTTCTTCACGCGGTCAAAGAGCTTGATTGCTTGCGCCGACAACGCCCCAAAGTATCAAAAATTTTAATTATGTGTATTGAGAAAAAATGATTATTTAAACTATGTATAAAAACAGTATATGACCAGTAAATAATTAAATTCTAAATTATGTTTAGTTACCATATTAATATAAGCTTTTTTTTAATATTTTCGAAAAAAAAAACTGTAATATATAATTAATGTAAACAAAAACTATAAAAGTCTAGAAATTATGTGCTAAACAAGATGCTGGAATAGCTCAGTTGGTTAGAGCGTGTGGCTGTTAACCACAAGGTCGGAGGTTCAAGCCCTCCTTCTAGCGATTTTTTTTTATTCTTAGTTTGTGTTTGGTGTCCTTTGAACTATATAAAAAGCACTAGAAGCGCGTAGCCTTTAATTGCAAAGTTAATCATGCATCCTTCTAGCGACCTCTTTTCATTTTGTGTTTAGTTGCTTTGAACTATATAAAAATCACTAGAAGACTACAAGCCTCTGACCTCTTTTATTGCGAAGTTGCATGTTGAGCAGGATTTTTTTTTTCAACTTGTTAACTCCGTAAACACAAAAAATATGCCTACAAAGCAAAAGCCAACAAGAGTAAAATTGTTGCATGAACAAGCACCTTTTGATCACTGGATGATAAATATGTTAGATCTTTTTAAATATATATGTTAAACATTCGCAAAAATGTATAAAAAAACCAGTTACGGTAAAAGTGTGTGTCGCATCATTCTTATATCAAGGTGTGTGTGATGTAGATGTCGTGGTCCAATCAAAAGAAAGTTAATTACGGGTACGAGAACAGGTAAGTAAGGTCGTCTCTACACGGAATATGTTGAAAGTGTTTTAAGTTTAAAACTAATTTAACTAAATACAAATGATCGTTATTTGGTTTTGAGAGTTATGACTGTAAAATGAAATTTTCATTGTAGATTAAAATTCAATTAAAAGAAAAGCAACCCCTCCGCATTTTTGGTTTCATAATTCACCAAACATGTTTAGTTAGATAGATACTAAATAGTGTAACATCCCACATCGGGTGGGAGGGAACAAAAGCCCTCCTTATGTGGGGCTGGATACATTCCCTATCAGATGCGTTTTACAACTGTGAGAGACGGATGCTGAGAGTGTGTCGGCTACCAAAGCGGACAATATCTACTATGGTACTTGGGTTGTT
>JAUTDX010001750.1:0-56099 GCA_030844895.1 Ambrosia x helenae | reverse complement strand
CTCGACTTGAGGAGAAGAGGCGCAAGTTTGGGATCAATTTTGAAGGCTTGGGTTCGGCTATTTTTAATATTTGTTTTGGTGTTTGATTACTTAGTGTTGTTTTCATACTTAATACAATGTTTCGTTTATATTCTGAAACCCATGTTTTTATTGTTTTCTATTACTATGAATAGCTAAGTTATTTTAGCCACCTAGGTTAGACATGACTTGATGACATTTTGATTTTGGATTTATGTTTCGGACTTCGACTTTATAGTTGGATTTATGTTTTAGAAAGAAACTTGTTTATATTTCTATGATGTGTGCGCGTACTTTTTACTAATTTATGATCTTTTAATGTTCACGAATGTCTTAGTGAATGTCTTTCATGTTTTGACACTTGTTAGAATTACTTGCTTTGTGCTTGTAGTTTACTCTATGGTTTTAGGCTTAAAATTCCATAGGAACATTAATGGGAGTTTAGAGGTAATTTGTATTCTTCCTAATCTTGAGACCGAGAGGTGATAGGTAGTCAGGTTTGTCTTTAGTGCTAGAGGTTTAGGTTAGAAACGCTGAGAGATCAGGTTTTCCTAGGTTATCTAGTATTATTTGCTTATCTGTGTCATAGATTGACTTTACAGGTTACTCCTTGCATTTAGGGTGTATTGTGATTGGAGAGTGATAAATCTAAACCAGTCTAGCGAGTACTTTAGCATAGTTAGTGAAACTGAGAGGTGATCTAACCAATCAGTGAGATTAGTAGCCTTTAGGATTCCTTTTCGGTCAGTCTTGGTAAATGATCCGGGAGCCACTAGGATATTAGGGGTGAATATTATAAGATCCTGATTGCCAACATAGTTTCCAAAGCCGGGGCAGTTCAATATCATTAGTAGGATTCAATACCTAGGTGGTTACCTTTTCCATCTCTGGTTTCCCTCCTTAGTAATTTCTCTGCTATCTGCTCGTTTAAGTCTTTTAATTTATTTGCTTTAGTAATTAGTTAATTAATAAAAGTCACAAAATCCAATTTGCTAGGCTAGGAGTCGATGGAGGTCTAGTTTCGAAAGTCGCTATATTGTGTCCACCGTTCGATATTCCAGACTTACTTGCTATGCTACACTGCGACCAGTACACTTGCCGTTAGTTTGTGGTTTTGTAGGTTTTTCCATTTTTAAAACTTGACCGATTATTTACTACACATTTCACACATCAAGTTTTTGGCGCCGTTGCCAGGGACACAGTGCGCTTTCGAGGACGACCCGAGTCGGGGATCTAGTCATTTTGTAGATATTTTTTATTTATTTTTCTTCTCTTTATGTTTATTTATTTATTTCTTTTTTATATATATTTTCTCTATCTGGTGCCCGTGATCTGTTTGTTTAGTGTCTGTTTGCAGTGAGATTTTTAGGATGCCAGATGCTAGTGAAGAAAGGACTGTAGCAGGCTACATAAAAGAGCGTGACCAGGCCTGTTACAATGAAGAAGGCATCTACACACAAATGCAAAATAACTATGTGCCTATTTGGAGGGAACCCGATAGTATTTTTGCCTCTTCAGTACCAAGGATCTATATAGATTGGTATGAAGAGGAAAATCCATACTTACAACCATATAATATCACTCGAGCACCGGAGACGATAATGGACGAAGAAGTCCCACCTCCGGTCTTACAAGAACCCATTAAAGATGATTTTTGGAGTGACAGTGAGTTGAGAGAGACGTCAGGTTGATTGAAGAGGTTAATAAGAAGGAGGACAAGATGGAAGATGAGGAAGAAGATATGCATATACCATTTTGGGAGGACAAGTTTGGTGATGAGTTGGATAATTTAACAACTCTGAAGAAGAAGAATTGACCCGGTTGGTGATCTTACTTTTTAGAAACATTACTTTTGGGAACCAGCCACGGAGTTCAAAGATACACCAAACGAGGAAGAAGAGGAAGAGGTGGTACAAAGAAGAAGACCAAACCACCTCGTCACATTCAGGATTGCCGACCCGTGCCGCCACCATCACGGGAGAGGGTTCACAATCACATGGACCATACACCCTCATCATATGCCACATACAAGGTTTGGTCCAGGTAAGTGTAAGAATAGGTGCTCTGACCCGTTTGAATTTTTCAAACGTTATTCTAGATTCACCATTCGTTTTTTGACGAACAATGGTGAACGATCTGAATTAAACGGGTTGGATAAAGGGTGGATAATAGAGAAGCCACCTGATTGAACTTAGGTTAAAACCAAGTGTAGAGTTTTGTATCATCATTCGCCAGGTATGTTTTTATTTTATTTTCATACTTCTTTATTTTTTTATTTATATTTTAATTTTTTTAGTTTATCAAGTAAAATGGGGATTGCCTTAGCGTTTTTCACTGTTGGATCTCCCCGCCTGTACTCAATCTCCATTCGGGTGGGGTCGATCTTAAAATTATTTTTTCGTAAAGAGGCATCTCACTTGTCATTGAGTCATTTACTTTTATTTTCTTTTTAGTTTATTTTTGCCGGATTCCGACTATGGCCGCGAAGGCAATGCTATACGGCTGTAGATGATGGATGGACGAGACAATTTCTGCGAGCTATCGCCACATATTCCAGGGGAGTTCGTTCCATTTACTTTGTTGTTATAAGTTTTTTCTTGTTTCTTCTCTATTTTTGTATTTTATTTTTAGTTTGCGTGTATCCTGGGAGCACATTGAGGACACTGTGCCTTTCTAAGTGTGGGGATGGGAAACTTTGTTTTTATTTCACTTAGTTGTAGGTTGAGTCATAAAAAAAAACAAAAAGAAAAAGAAAAACAAAGTTGGTTTGGTGTTAGTCCCGATCCTTTTTGCGCGTAGTTAACGAACCTTTTCAATGTAATACGTAGGTTAAAAGCGGGGGTCGATTGTCAGGTTTACGGGTCTTAGCATATGTTTCTTTAAGTTGCAGGATAGTAGGCTTGACTGAGTTGTTTTTCTGAAATAAAATGGTTGGGGTGCCTAGGATAGTGGATCAAGCTGGATGGTTAACTGGTTTTGCACTTGCTAGTATCGGTAACCCTTATTTCCACATGACATGAGTTTTGAGTCTTTAAATATTATATATAAATATTTACTATTTCTTTTCATGTGTGATATACCGACTTTGTTGCATTATTTTAGAACTTGGGCGTTTTGATACATTTGAGACCATAAGCTTGGACTTGACACAAATATGATAGAGGCATTAGGATTACCCATTTTTTGTTTAGCCTTTTCTTTTGTTTTTTTTTATTTGACCCATTTCACCATTTACCTTTAGAAACCACTTTGAGCCTAAACCTTTAGTTTGTCACCAATTTTATTTTATATTGATTACCGGATTGTATATATTTATATAATGTGAAAAAAAAATGTATCAGCATAAAGAATAGCTGACACAAAAAAAACTGAAAAAAAAAAGAAAAAAAAACATATGAAAAAGAGAGAGAAAAGAAAAAAAAATAGAATAAATGTTGTGGGTCAAGAAGACCAAAAAAGTTAGAGTTTATATGTTTATGGTTTATCTCTTATTTTTCTTTTTAGCCATTTTTCCCAATAAAATTTCCTACCTTTAACCTTACCTACCCTTTTGAAGTCCTCTTGATTTGTGTTAGTGTTAGCAATTAGGTGAAAATTTGATTGAAGTACAAGCTTATGATAATTTTGCTTCATAGTTCGGGTTCGAGAGATTCACTCCAAATAAATATATAACCGAGAGATGAGTGATATTGTGAGGGGTGCTTACAAGTGCATAGTCGGTTGCTTGAAGGTAAGTGAAGCTTGACTAGGTAGGCCTTGTTTTTAAAATTGTATCATCTTGACTAGTCAGCCTTTTGAACGATGTAAGTCTTGTGAAACCGCTATGCTTGTTGATTTCGTAGCCTGCTTTTGACCCTGTTTGATGCTATCGTTTTTGTTAAGTGCCTTGTTGAAATTGTTTGAGATTTTGTATAATTCTTTTTCGGGACGCTAAAGATTTAAGTGTGGGGATGTTTGATGTGTTGCAAAACACATCTCTTTTCCAATGTATTTTGTATAGTTTTTAGTCAGGTTTGTATTCGTTTCGTGTCGTTTTTATTATGTATTTATTTATTTTATTATTTTATAGGTGTTTGGAGAAAATGAACTCAAAATGAAATAATTTTAATCGAGACACCAACAGTTGAGAGCAGGTGTTCATGGACATTGGAGCATCAATGAGAAATTTTGGTCGAGCTAAGAACACCCGAGTCGCGAACACCCAGAGCAAGCTAGGAGTATACTACTGCTACTACTACTACTACTAATAATAATAATAATAGTAATAATAATATAATAATAATAATAATAATAATAATAATAATAATAATAATAATAATAATAAAACGGCCCCGTGGCCTTAACACCACCAAAGAAAAAAAAAAGCCCAATGATGATTGGAGAAAAAGAAAACCTACGTAGGACAATATATAAAGACATCATATTGACTTCAACAGAGGAGGCAGCATATTATTATTTTTCGAAGGGAACATCAGCGGCAATAGAGGAATAACAAGCAGCCGCCATTGGGAATAACTCTACAACATCAGGCATAGGCTCGACTTGAGGAGAAGAGGCGCAAGTTTGGGATCAATTTTGAAGGCTTGGGTTCGGCTATTTTTAATATTTGTTTTTGTGTTTGATTACTTAGTGTTTTCAATACTTAATACAATGTTTCGTTTATATTCTGAACCCATGTTTTTATTGTTTTCCATTACTATGAATAGCTAAGTTATTTTAGCCATCTAGGTTTGACATGATAACTTTTGATTTTGGATTTATGTTTCAGACTTGGACTTTATAGTTGGATTTATGTTTTAGTAAGAAACTTGTTTATGATTCTATAATGTGTGTGCGTACTTTTTACTAATTTATCATTTTTTAATGTTCAACGAAAGTCTTAGTGAATGTCTTTCATGTTTGGACACTTGTTAGAATTACTTGCTTTGTGCTTGTAATTTACTCTATGGTTTTAGGCCTAAAATTCCATAGGAACATTAATTGGGAGTTTAGAGGTAATTAGTATTCTTCCTACTTTTGAGACCGGAAGGTAATAGGTAGTCAGGTTTGTCTTTAGTGCTAGAGTTTTAGGCTAGAAACGCTGAGAGATCAGGTTTTCCTAGGTTCTCTAGTATTATTTGCTTATCTGTGTCATAGATTGACTTTACAGGTTACTCCTTGCAATTTAGGGTGTATTGTGATTGGAGAGTGATAAATCTAAACCAGTCTAGCGAGTACTTTAGCATAGTTAGTGAGACCGAGAGGTGATCTAACCAATCAGTGAGATTAGTAGCCTTTAGGATTCCTTTTCGGTCAGTGTTGGTAAATGATCTGGGAGCCACTAGGATACTAGGAGTGAATATTATAAGATCCTGATTGCCAACATAGTTTCCAAAGCCGGGGCAATTCCAATATCATTAGTAGGATTCGATACCTAGGTACTTGCCTTTCCCATCTCTGATTTCCCTCCTTAGTAATTCTCTGCTATCTGCTCGTTAAAGTCTTTTAATTTATTTGCTTTAGTAATTAGTTAATTAATAAAAGTCACAAAATCCAATATGCTAGGTTAGGAGTCGATAGAGGTCTAGTATCGAAAGTCGCTATATTGTGTCCACGGTTCGATATTCCGGACTTACTTGCTCTGCTACACTGCGACCGGTACACTTGCCGTTAGTGTGTGGTTTTGTAGGTTTTTCCATTTTTAAAACTTGACCGATTTATTTACTACACATTTCACACATCAAATTTTTGGCGCCGTTGCCGGGGACACAGTGCGCTTTCAAGGACGACCCGAGTCGGGGCTCTAGTCATTTTGTAGATATTTTTTATTTATTTTTCTTCTCTTTATTTTTATTAATTTCTTCTTTTATATATATTTTCTTTATCTGGTGCCCGTGATCTGTTTGTTTAGTGTCTATTTGCAGTGAGATTTTTAGGATGCCAGATGCTAGTGGAAGAAAGACTGTAGCAGACTACATAAAAGAGCGCGACCAGGCCTGTTACAATGAAGAAGACATCTACACACAAATGCAAAATAACTACATTAGACGTCAAAATTCTAATCCAAACTTATGAAGCTAATTCACTCTTCACAACGGACGCCAACGGTACTTGTGAAACTTCATTCATGAAGTTCAATTTACCTTCTAGACTACATTACATTACATTCATCCAACGAAAGGGGTAAACACCACAAGAAAGTTATATTCCATTTCATAAGCAAAACATATTTACATGCACAAAAGATGGTTACATCCAACATTTCAACCTACTGAGGAGGCTCATGGGCCGTGCCCGAACTACCATACCGCTGGCCTTCGCGGCAGCATCAGCAACTTCTTTCTCAGCACGCTCGCGCCCAGCACGATCGGATTCCTGTACCCAAAGTTTAAATCGTGCAATAGGGTCAGGATCCACCAGGCACTGCCTAACAACTTGGAGCACAGGAAACTCCATCTTTTCAAGCTTCTCAAGCTCCTTCAACAGCGTCTGCTCAGTATTATAATCCTGGAAAGGTTGCTCATCCACAGGAGCTCCGTCCTTGGCAGCCAGGTACCCTTCCAACCAACAACTATGAACGCTCGTTTGTGCGGGCAGCATCCACAATCTCCACTACCTGCTCACCCATCTTTGGCTCGTTCCAACAACGATCAAAGACATACAACAAAAACAAAAGTCAGAAAAAGAAATGCAACTAAGGTGAGCAAAACAGAAGAACAAGACTTACGGCGGATATCCCATCCGACATGATCCACAAAGCCTTCTCGCAATAAGACTTCTGAGCATCGAGCATTAGAGCCTTCTCTAGCTCCCAAGCCTCCTTCTCCCTTAACAGGGCGCCCACCTGCCCTTCCAACTCTGACACGCGGCTGGTCACCCTTACCACATCCTCATCCTTCTTTTTTAATTGCCCGCGGCATCAGCATATTTTGTGGATAAAACCTCCAGTTCCTTGTCCTTTGCGGCGACAATCTTCTCCTGCTCAGCTAAAGCAGATTCAGCTTTTTGCACCGCCAGCCGCTGACGCTAAAGCTCCTTGTTAATTTTCTGAGAAGATGCCTCCCAGGCTTTCTACTTCTCAGCCGCTTCCACATCATTCTGGCGCAGGTCAGACTCTAACTGCCTCACCTGCTCCACCAACCTCTGTTTAGCACCCTCAAAAACCGCCTTCTCCTTAGCAAGGCGCTCTGATTCAGCTTTAGTCGACGCCGCCTCATCAATAAAATCATCCTCCTCGCGGCGTAGCGCGTACAGGTTCCCCAAAGATTGCGTCAGATTCACGCACAACTCAGAGAGCAATGTACCGCGGGGCTGCGAACGTTGATAGATGCGCTCCGTGGGGGGAAGCGCATAATTAACAAACTCCTCAGCCACAAAGGGGTTGAGGAAACGACAACTATCGGTTATACGCCATCCAGGCGTATAAACCGGAGTGTCCAACTTGAAGCCAGGCTCACTCGTGGACGCGTTGGACCCTTCAATCTTCTGCACTTGTGGCTCTTTTACGCCACCCTGCTCCCCAATCAGCAAAGTTTCTGTCGAGGCCTCGCCCCCCTCCAGATTAATAATCACCGGCCACGTCTGCGACCCCCCACCACCGGAACCAGCTGCCACCTTAGCATGCTCAGCTTTAACGTCAACCATCGCCGCATGTTGCTTGAGCAGCTCAGCCTGGCGCTGCTCCTCCTCTTCCCTCATCTTCTTCTCGGCCGCCAGACGGGCCTCCTGCTCTGCACGCTGCTTTTTCATTGCAGTTTCCCGGAGATGAGAGTCTTCCTCCTCTTTCTTCTTGAGGGCACCAACAGCTAGGGGTGTTCACGGTTCAGTTTCAAACCGTGAAACCACCCAAACCGGTCATCGGTTTGGTTTCACGGTTGATTTATTTACTAATCGTTCGGTTCGGTCGGTTTCAAAAATTTTAAACCATAGCGAACGGTTTGGTTTATGGTTTATACTGAAAAAACGACCGTATGAAACCGGACCGGACCGTAAGAATATATATATATATATATACACACACACATACATACATACATATAAATGAAACTAAATACGTTTCAACCTGTAATTAAATTTATGTAAAACGCAAGTGGGCTTAGCACATTCTCATGTTCCCATAATTCATTACACTAGATTAGCCTCATATGTACTTCTACTTCTTCACTACGGGCCATAAAAAGCTAAATTAGCCAACAACTGTGTTTTTATACACTTGGGCATTCGATGCATTTGAATTTTTTGGGCTGTGTGAAGGTTGCATGGAATTTGAAGTTTTGAAAACTTGTTTTTTTATTTCTTTCTTCAGCAAAGTTTGGGATAGATTGTATAGATGACTAACTAGCCCAAACCGTGAAACCAAACCGGAACCAAACCGTTACTAACGGTTTGGTTTGGTTCGGTTTTAGAGTTTTACGGTTCGGTTTTGGTTTACAATAATAAAAAACTGTTACTAACGGTTTGGTTCACGATTTAACTTAAAAACCGCGAAAACCGGACCACGAACACCCCTAGTAGCAGCAACGCGCCTCTCCTCTTCAAGCTTTTTAACTGCCTCAGAATCAGGTGCAACAGCACCTTCAACGGAAGCAGATTAAGCCTTCAAGCGCTCATCCTCCAGTAGCTTCCTCCTCCTCTCTTCCTGAGCCTGCTTAACAGAAGCAGGAACAGAACCTACAAAGAGCAACACTTATAAGAAAAGATACATCATATTCAAAAGTACTGCTCAAAAAACACTATCACTTACCACTTAGTTTCCGATGAGCCTTCTTGCCAAATGGCTCACGTACTGTCGGAGGAGTAAGATCCACTGCTCAGGGCGCCCGCACCCTGTGGCGAAGAAACGGTTCCGCTTGACCCGCCACCTACAGAGTGACGTGAACGGGGAATCAAGTTAGAAGACGAGCCACTAGACTCGTCATCAGACAAAACAACCCAATCAACCCCTTCCGCAGTTCGCGCAGAAAGGGGCTCGGGATTAACTAAGAAACCAACAGCTAAAGGATTCTCAGGCGCACCTTCTATCCGCGCAGGGAAAATAAAATTTGCCCGCTTCAGCTCTACACCTGCAACTTCAGCCTCGGGGACAGGCCTATACATGGTGTGCGACACCCTCTGCACCCAAAAGTCGAACAGGCATTCACCTACATAATAAGAAAACAGTACACATCATCCAATGATCACAAAGACAAGCAAAAAAGATACACAAATAAATTAGGACCTACCTGCCACCAGATCCATACCTCCGTCGCCATAGGGAAGCACATCCATGTCCTCCCCCATACCAAGACGGCTCAACCTCATACCAAGACGGCTCAAGCCCACCAACCTCAACATCCCTTCGTCGCAATGGTCCAAGTCATCCAACCGTGTCGCATGAGACACCAAGATCTTGCACCAGTCCTGCTGCTGAAAATCCCTCTCAAACTCAAAAGAGGGAGGCTTCTGCCCAGCACGGAGATTCAACCACCCCATCTCCATAGGGATCACCTCTTTTCTAACATAAAAAAGCACTTCTTCCAGTCCCGAAGGATTTTCGGGGAGCTTCCCTTCACCACAAACGACACCGATTTTGACCGCTCAACAAAGGAGACCCAACCACTCTCCTTCACCTCCAGTTTGTAAAAGCAATTAAAATGCTCAAAAACGGGCTCCGTCCTCATAGCACGGCAGGTCCCCTCATAGTGCATCACCCTCATCACTCCGAATGGGCTCATCTAGGTTATATGAACACCATAATTTTGTAAAACATCAACCAGAAAGTGACTGGTCGGAATTCTAAAACATGCATTCTTAAAAAACGCCAAATATAGGCATATCTTCCCTAGAGGGGCATCCATTGGCGTTTTCCCCTTTGGCGGAAACCCAGGCTCCCACTCTCTCAAGATCTCATACTTTTCGAGAAGAGATCTGTATTTATCCTGGGACCAACTGATCTGGGCCTCTACCATGGCCAACTCAGGCTTCGAAACTTTATCTTCAGACATTTTTATCTATGGAGAAGAAGGAAAATTATTTCTTGGACTTAGAAAAACTTGTTCGATCGAAGAATTGCAAAGTTCACCGGAGAAGAGAAGAAAAAAGTTGGAAATCTGGAGTGATAAAACGATCCAAGGAGGGGGAATGCCCTATTTATACCCATCGCATTAATGGCGATGGGATAGAAATCATAATGACAAAAAAAAAGCTTTTCAGGCGTAGGTCCAATAAACAAACGACACGTCAGACGGCCCACGTGACAGCCGTATCACGCGCGGCACGTGACCCATGCGCTTGACGGTTCGAATGCTCATACAGCTGTCGCCCACCACAGATGACTGACACGTGTCCACCCACGTTCAGAACCACCATCTCCAGCTGTATACACTTCACCGATGAACGACATGTGGAGACTCATCAGCTCTACTACCATAGCACGTGTCAGACACGTTCTCCGACAAAAGTGTACGAACCGTCACACATGTTCTCTCTCAGACCAACATTCCCGCCATTTATTTCACACAGAATTCGAAGAGACAATTTAATGCGCAATAACTACACTTCAGCAGGCGCATAAGCAGACAAAAAGCCACCTTTTTATTTCATCTCTATTAAGCGCTCCAGACCAACAATGCCTGTTCAGGCTTCGCGTCAGCGCAGAAAACAAAAAGGTAAAACTTTTTCTTATGCTTCCCTCGCATGCGCTCAATGGTCTGACACCTAATCTGGCGTCACACCGGCGAGAAAATGAAGAATTATGCATCTTTTCATCATTTCTTCTTCTCTTCCAGACGCGTATCAAGGCTTAGCGCCTATACCACTGGATCTCTCATCCCGTCATACACCCGCAGCTTGATCACTGCCGCGCGCACCAGTTGACGATGCTATAGAACTTACATGTACACTTTGTTACATGAAAACCCAATGACGACTGGATGTAACTCAAAGTACACATGTAAAAACCTTTCAAACCTCAACAAATGAGTCCAGCACCCCCCTTCTCAAAAAAGGCAGCACTGGACTAGGGGACTTGAAGGGATATGGTACCAAAGCGTCAGCTTTACATAAAAAGCTACTGTCCATCTAACAGATGACGTAGCCTCACCCGCCCGTTCTACGTCGGCGCATAGGTTAGCGTCCATCCAACAGATGACGTAGCATGACCCGCCCGTTTTACGTCAGCGCACATATCAGCGTCCATCCAACGGATGACGCAGACTTGTCCACCCGTCCTACGTCAGCGGGACTAACACACTGTGAAGCTTCTTCAGCAAGATAGACAAAGCTTCACCAACACGATTATGAAGATACCTTATGGGGCAGTCTCGAGACACACACTCCTGCCCTAGGCAACTGTTCCTGACGCTGCAGGCTGCCCGTCAGACTCTCCAGCCAATCGATGGCTGCGCATTACCTGACAGTCTGGAAGGACGACGACGTGGCAGCCTCCCAGCCAAGATATCTTCCTGAAGACTTTTGCAACCCTTCAACCTGTCTCAGGTTCTTCTAGAAGGAGATGATTACTCACCGCCCTACTACAACCACTAGGCGGGCGCCACGCGTCCGCCGCCCACCAGCGTCCAATTGACGGACGCCACGTGTATTTACGTCAGGACGGTAACATCCCCCTTTTCCCTTTTTTTTATCAAACCCACTTGCATTATTTGGCCTAGGGACTTGGGCCGGAAACCTAGAGACACCTCTACCTGGGCCGGGCCCCATCAAGGGTAGAGGACGGGTTGAGAAAGTCGTATATCGAGGTACTATAAAAGGAGAACTCCTTCTCCTTTTATTGGCATCCGATATTTACGAACACTTTCACAGAAAAGACTACGAGCACATCGTACTTTTCCAACCTTCGTTTATTTGCTAACATTTAGAGGCTCGGCTCTTCTAACTTGTTGTCTCTAAACATCCTTGGTCTTGTCCTTAGACCTAACACGTTTTATAAACATACCTTTTTATCAAAACCCTGTGGAATTACTACCAAGATTGGCGTTAACCCGACAATCTATGATCCGTGTTTCTTCACAAGCCATTCAACATTTTTATATCTCGACCTATATTTAAACCATAAGAACATCTTTGACTTGAATGATCACCTTCATTAATTAAAAACGCAACAGGTCCCCAAAGCGAGGACCGCTGCAACAAACCATTACAACATATAAAAGGGGTTTTTACACCACTCAAGTCATTCAACATTTTTATATCTCGACCTATATTTAAACCATAAGAACGTCTTTGACTTGACAACAGTGACATCTCCGAAGCTCTAGCTCCCTTCTTATTAAATACTTTGTCATTCTGAGCTAACCAAACGCCCCAAATTGTAGCGGTCACTATCCTTTCCATCACTTCCTTTCTGTTTTTGTTTCCTGCCGCTGTTTTGTGTAAATCCAGAAGATCCTAGACATCGATCGTATGAATATATTGGAGTCAAGTTACACCAACTTGCAAGTCTCGACCAAACCTTCATAGCGACTGAGCACCAGATGAATAAATGTACTACCGTTTCTGGACCTTCATCGCAAAAAGGACAATCCAAAGAAAGAATATAGACACCTCTTTTCTACAGCTTGACACAAGTAGGAATATAGTGACACTCCGCCCTCCAAGCGAGTAAATTACATTTATACGAAACACACTTGATCCACTTCATATGATAGACTCCATACAGACCAACTATCCACTCCGCCTTTACTTCAGACACTGAAAAATAAACTGAAAAATGAATGTATGACCTATATGATATGATTTACAATTATAATAAAACTATTATTCTATATTTAGTTATGTTAGTAGTATCTTTTATATAATAGATTTAAAAAAATACTTTATATATACTATAAAAAATTAGGGCGACTCAACTATCTTAGGGTGTTAAAACTGAGGTAGCGTTTGGTATGCAGGAACGGAAGGCCGAATGAAATGGAGCATTACGATAGAATGAAAAAAAAAAGGTGTTTGGTTGGTCAAGGTAATGGAATCATCCATTACCTCCTCCATTCATTCCCTCTAAACACCCCAAAATTCATTACATCCATCCCCCCTGTTTGTTTTCCATTCCATTCCCTCTGTCACCCTTCTTCAGCACCGACCACCACCACCACCCACCTCTACCATTACCACCCATCGCCACCACCGACCACCGCCATCGTCGACCATCACCAACCACCGACTGTCGCCACCCACCGACCACCACCGCCACTCTCCATCACCAACCACTGCCACTCTCCGTCACCGACCACCACCACCCCCACCCACCGACTACCGCCATGACCTACCACCTCCACCTTCACCACCGACCACTGCCACCCACCACCAAGCATTGATCGCCATCACCGACACTCTCCGTCACCGACCACTACCACCACCGCCACCCTCCACCACCGACCACTGCCACCCACTATCAAGCACCGACTGTCATCACTGACACTTTTCGTCACCAACCAACACCACTAACAGCCACCTCCACCACCGACCACCAGCACCCACCACCAAGCACCGACCGCCACCACCGACACTCTCAGTCACCGATCACCACCACCGTCGCCGCCGCCACGCTCACTGTCCCCGTCACTCCCTATCACCACCCATCGACCACCACCATCACCCATCGTTGCCGCCGCCATTGACCACCATCGTTTCGGCTACCACGACCGCCACCACCCATCGACCACCACTACCTCTGCCACCACCAACCACCATCTCCGGCACCCACTATCAACCATCATCGCCACCACTCACCACCGGCGGTTTTATTCCTAGGTCTTTCCCTACCTACCATACAATACAAAATAGTGATTCATTCCATTCTTACGTGGTAATCAAACAAAACTATGGAATGGTAATCATCCATTTCATTCCTTTGTTCATTCCATTCCCTCGTTCATTCCATTACCACATACCAAACATACCCTGAAACTTTAGTTTTAAGTCTTCATAAAAAACATAATAATTATATCTAATAAATCCATGCGTTGTCATCAATGGATTAGAAAAAAAAAACTATAGAACTAAAGAAACTAGTGGGAGTGCCTGCGTGTTGCTGCGGGTTCGTATGTTTATTTTACCACATGTTGCGCCACGGGTTTCACGTAATTTATTTTTAAAACCAATTTGCTAAATACAACTATTATATAGACTATAAACAAAAGAAACTGACAAAAAAAAACAATTACAAGGCTCTTTTGGGGAGGGAATCTCACCCTACCTGCCTCAAAGCTTTTGGGAAACACGATGGGACGAGGGAAAAACATCTAATACCTTGGGAGAAGAAACATAATAAAAATTGAAACACGTTAAAATCCATGTGGGTTTTGATGCATTCGGGTCCGGCTTTTGTTTATCTTCCAAAGGATGGTGTTTCATATCATTTGACATTAGAGGTTTAGCTAGTGAAGTAACCACCTACATTCAAGAAACTGAAAATCAGACAGGAAGGCGACGACTACCAAGTGTGAATTGTCGTTATCACAAAAATGTAACTTTATTTTGCAGGAATAAAATTAAGAATGCATACAAATGAACGAAAGGAAACACATCTGAACTCATTAAAGAAACCCAAAATATACAGAGCATATGATGAAACGATTACATTTTATAAGTGAACCGGTTTCAATAAGAACACTAAAAGATTTTGAAATTATTGAAATAGAATGATATTCACTTATTAGCATTCGAGTGACGTTTCCACTTTCAAGTGCAAAATATGAGAAAAAAGGTAAAAGTTAATAATGTGGTGTAGTAAATCCTTTAAATTACCTCTAATATGTGTCTGCTCTGTACTCTTTTCACCAAATTAGCATCGCTTCCCATATTCAGATCATTCTCTCAATGTGAAAATCACCTGCATTCAAAAACCTAAATGAAATTTAACGAAAGATGGTTTTTTTGCTCCTTTTCCACATCTAACGTGCCAAAAAGAAAAAAAAGAAAACATGTAAATGAACTTTTAAACTACAGTGATAACAACTGCAAAACGTACATAAAATTTAAATTAAAATGAACAATTAAAACACTTATAGTATTAGCTTGGGGTCACTTATCTTGGATCAAATTAAGTTGGGTCAGGTTGGACGCAAACTAACAAAGACCTTGTTTTTTATTTTTTTTAATAACTAATGTGCTAACTGCTAACAATTACACCAAAAGAATGTATTATTACAAGAATAATATATCACCTTATCTAGTAAACCAAGTAATGAAGTTTTTATATTAATTCAATTTAGAAACTGGCACCTCTTAGAAACAGTATCTTACCCAAAGTTATACACTTGAGTTATTTATAATGTAATTTAAGAATAAAAATCTATATACCTTTACCATAAGGCCATATATATATCTTAATCCCGCACTTTAGCCATGGCTCCATGTTCCCAAGAAAACGGAAGCATCAAATCTTCAAGTGAGATTTGAATACTGCATCAAAAACTACTACAAATAAAAGAATGCGTTGATAAACGTAAAAAGAAATAAAACAATTGTACATGTTTGACTTTTAAAGTCAATAGACACTACTTTATTTTTGATCAACCACCTCAGCGGTAAACCACTGTGTTCTATATTGACATGGACCCGGTTCGATACATCGCCACGACGCTTCAAATATCATATCACCCAGACCCAGTGCGTGCCACAGGAAAGGGGGCTGCCAGGAATCAAACCAGAGACCTCTACGTGGCGAGAACCCATCTATGGTGTTAAACCCTCCCACCCAAACCATGTTGCCATGGTATCATTGGCCAAAGGACACTACTAAGTAGATTATAGTATTTGATAATCTCACTTTTATAGAAAATACCTTGTGAAGAAACTCGTTTCTTTATCCGGTAGCGGAATGCACACCATTATTAAATTGGTTTGGTCGTGAAACAAATACACAACAGTAAGCTTCTTAGTTGTTACCTTATATAATGAAATCCTTCAACTGTTTATACAAACATAAATAGCATAAGTATTTAAGGATAAAGATTTTTACCCATGTAAAATTCCCTTGAAAAAATTACAACAAAGTTGAACATCACCTTTTTGTCATCAATAAGTTTGCCCGGGACATAATATGCACCCTTGTTAACTGCTTCTTCAAACATACAAATCTTGAATTTTTGCCAACATCTTGCCTTTGCATCTTCTTCATCATAATTTTCTCCATACACGCAAATCTTGAAATTTTCCAATGCCTGATTCATGGTTAAATGTGAACTA
Organism: Ambrosia x helenae; assembly: GCA_030844895.1. Taxonomy (NCBI): domain Eukaryota; kingdom Viridiplantae; phylum Streptophyta; class Magnoliopsida; order Asterales; family Asteraceae; genus Ambrosia; species Ambrosia x helenae. The sequence goes on along the minus strand of JAUTDX010001750.1, from coordinate 39,917 downwards.
TTTAGAACAGAGGTTAAGTTCCAAATCATAAAACAAGTCGAGAGTTGTAGATGCTTTGTAACAAAGGAATGAAGCAAATACATACATGGTACTAAAACTAAAGCAACAAGAATGAAAACAAATGTTGATTTGAAACCATGTATGTCAAAACATACATGGTACTAAAACTAAAGCAACATGAATGAAAATAAATGTTGATTTGAAACATAGGATAATCAATAAAAACAACAATCTAACCTGAATTAACCGAAACTGATGAAGTTATAGTGATCACTTCTTTCTTTTCTTGTTCTGGAAAGAATCACCTTTGTTAAACCCTTTAATATCATTAGTGGTTTCAGCAGTGTTATGTTTTTCATACCTTTCTTTCCTCCAAACCCATAATTTGAATCCCTGAACACTCTGCCGCCTTTTCGGTCTTTTCAACTACTTTGTTTTGCTTTTCCACCACACTGGTCCCATGGTGACACCCGAGCCCGTTCGTTCTTCCTAGATTTATCCGACTCTTTTCCACTTTCAAACGATAAACCCATGTCACTGTCTTCTTCACCATCCGCAAACCCACTTTGTTGTCGATGTTACCTCCACTTCTTGACAGATTCTATCTCGTTTTCCTGTTTGGCCCGTTCTTTTTGTTTCTAGACCTACACTTCTTTCGCCTTCTTCTTATTCTCTCGGGCCTTTCTTCTTTCCTCGGCCTCCTCGATTCTTCTCTTTTCAGATAAAAGTCGGCCCTTAATTTTCTCCATGTGGGTGTTGGTTTTCACCCTTTAAGCATAATAATCATTGGGCCGAAGAAATGGGAGACCCATGGATTGAAATTTGACGAATGCTTGACGTGTGCCTTCTAATGCTTGAGTGTAAAAAGCAAGCTCTCATGCCAAGTCATCATTAACATCTACATCTTGTTCTTGATCAATGTCAAGTGAAAGTTTATGCATCCAATCGACATCCTTGGGCCAACTGATATGAACAAGTTTATCAAGTATGGCTTCTTTGTTGTATATGGAGGTTTTTGAAGGCTCGGCTAATTTCACATCCTTGTCCCCTTCCGAATCAAATTCAGGTTCTGAACCCACTTCTGACTCTGTTTTTGGAACGGATTCAGAAGCTTCCATGTCAAGATCTTCTGGTAATATTTCCAACAACTTAGGAGCTCGCTTTTTTATGGCCTTACCATGATACAATAAACAAAATAACAAATCATTCAACAAATCTACTTTTACCAAAAAAAGAAGTACATACAATCACATAACATCTATAACCTAAACTTCTTCAGGGCAAATCACAAAAGGAAACAGGTCACTTGACCTCTCTTAACCGACAAAACAACCACTTTTCCAAGTGAAAATGTAACAACTTGTGTGTTTAGAGCAAAAAATCTGAACCTCAAACAAGCATCTAATGAAAAACCATATAACCATTCACTAAACCATAAAACCTTTTAAACCATGTTTGACATAATTCTGTGTGTTTGTATTTTGTAAATTTATCTAAATAAACGGAAAATAAATAGCCTTTGTTACATACTATGTATTTTGTGTGTTTGGCACCTTTAACATGAGATCGCGGTCAACTAATGTGTTCGCGATCTGGTAACACATACATGGGATCCGCTTTCCTTGTAGATGAGAAACATGAATAATAATCCCTTGTCTCCAAAAGATATACATATTCACCAAATGATTTTTTAGTTGAACCTGTGACAACCGGCAAAATTAAGGTAATTCCGTACTAATTAATTATGTGTAACTAACGTAATTAAGTGCAAATTCATGTTAATTGTTTGACTGATGCCTTAGAGAATAGAAAATTCCCCATAAGATGCATAGGAATGTACATGTTTAATATTGAAGCACGATGAAATCACGTGCGAATAAACTTGTCCGGAACGGACGTTGGTGATTACCCAGCAAAAAATAAATAGACAAAAAGGATCCCGGATACCCAGAATATAAAATAAAGGGTATTTTCATGAAATATAATGTGTTTTGGAACTCCAAAACCATAAATGAACGTCTCAAGGCGGCCCGTGACCGACAGAAAAGTTATGCGGATATGAGGCGTAAGCCTTTGGAATTTCAAGTCGGAGATAGAGTCCTATTGAAAGTGTCACCTTGGAAAGGTGTCGCACGTTTTGGAAAGCGTGGGAAATTGAATCCTCGATATGTTGGTCCTTTCAAAATTTTGGCAAGAGTAGGCCGTGTGGCATACAAGCTCAAGCTACCGCAAGAGCTTAACGGGATACATGACACATTCCACGTGTCAAATTTGAAAAAGTGTCTATCCGATGAGACCCTTATTATCCCTGCCGATGAAATCCACATTGACAGTAAGCTTCACTTTGTCGAAGAACCAATTGAAGTGATTGATTGGAAAGTTCAGAAGCTTAGACGCAGTAAGGTCAGATTGGTCAAAGTGCGTTGGAATGCCAAGCGTGGACCTGAGTTCACGTGGGAAAGATTGGACCAAATGAAGCAAAAATATCCCGCCCTATTTGAGAAGACCCCCGTACCGGAGGACTTGAATTGAATTCCGAGACGGAATTCTCTTAACGGGGGGAGAATGTGACAACAGGCAAAATTAAGGTAATTTCGTACTAATTAATTATGTGTAACTAACGTAATTAAGTGCAAATCCGTGTTACTTGTTTGACTGATGCCTTAGAGAATAGCAAATTCCCCATAAGATGCATAGGAATGCACATGTTTAATGTTGAAGCATGATGAAATCACGTGCGAATAAACTTGTCCGGAACGGACGTTGGTGATTACCCGGCAAAAATTAAATAGACGAAAAGGATCCCGGATACCCAGAATATAAAATAAAGGGTATTTTCATGAAATATAATGTGTTTTGGAAATCCAAAACCATAAATGAAAACTCTAAATACAAATATCCCGGTAACGAATAAAGTGCGCGTACCACACACGGTACACGTAAAACTTATAATTTCACCCAACGAAAGCCTAACTAACCAACCAACACTTAAACTAGGCTATGTTTAAGGGTTATTAAAGGCTATTATAATGTCTGGATTATATAATTAAAATCCGATTAAAACCCGAACGTTATGTTTGAATCATAACCAAACTAACTAGTAAACATTTTATGTTGTGGACCCCACTAAATCCCCCAACCCAACCGGCCCCAACCCCCTCCTCACCACTCTCATATTATTTTTCTTGTACAACCAAATACATGTGGATTTTTGAAAGATCATAAGCATGGGTGGTGAGAGTTGTGAATGGATTTTTGTGTCCTTGTGAGATCTTATAAAATCTTCCATACTCTTAGCAATTTTTGGCCAAACAACCCCCCCATATCCATTAAGATCATCTTTGAGTACCCTTTTCCATGATTTAAGGGATTGGAAAGATCTAAACATAGATCTTGTGTCCTTATGTGATCTTGGGAGATTATTAAAAAGAGGGATAAGCTACCTCATTTCATGAACAAAAACTCTTCCTTGTTTCCTTGATTTGGCTGTGGGTTTACACAACACATACACATCCATTTTCAAGTTTCAATCACTAGGATTCATCCATAAAACTTCCATCTCCAAACCCATAATTGTGTGTTTCAAGTTTGGAGCTTAACCACATTGGAAGAACACACTAAACCACTTCAAAATCAAGTGTTTTTATCTTCCCTAGCCTTGTGCTAGTTGTAAGTGTTCTTGATCCTATTTTTATTCTTAAAAGTTTATGCTTTGTTATCTAGAAAGCAAGTTGTACATAGGTTAACATAATGGAACTTTACATGATAAAACATATGCTTTTCAAGACTAAAATCGAGATATAAAGATGAATATTAGGGCCGTAGGTTTGGTGATTGGTATGTAGTGTTTTTGTAGTTTCCTAAAGTTCACATAAACTTGTATAAAATGATGATCAAGGCAAAATTTGTGAATATAACTTGAATACACTTAAAAATGGTTTAAATCATTATAAAATAACCATCTAAAACTTGATATAGTGTTGATCTTTTTTGAAAATGTATTACATAAAGTTTACATATTCAAAGTTACAAACTCGAAAGATGTAAAGTTGGACTTATTGGAAATGTTACACTAAATACACCTATTATTATCCTTAATAAGGTTACTATGGACCATTAGTAATGTTGGGTCATAAAAATAATCTATCATGACAAAGTTGACATAATAAAGTTTACTAGTTTAGTAGAAAATTATCACTTTTGAAAGATTAGGAAGGAAATGTAACTTTTGAAAGTTAAAGGACTATTTAGTGACTTTAAAAGTTGAGGGACATAAAATGTCATTTTAGAAACTTGGATCTGAAAAAGTGACTTAGGAAAGTTTGGTGTCAAAAATGTAAGATGTTAACTTTCCAAGGTTATTTGGTGAAAAGTTAAATATTTTTTGTATAGAAATGTATTTTTATAAAATAAAGTTTTATAAAAATATAGATTACCAACATGTCGGAAAAGTATAAAAACAAAGGTTTTTATAACCAGGATAGATAACTTAAAAACTTGGTGAAAACTTGTATAAAAATGGACACTTTTATATAAATGGGGAAATGAAATTGTTGGAACATTTTTATGTTGTAAATAACCAAGTCTTGGTATTGAAAATACAAATGTTCTTTATAAACTTCCAAGTAAAAATATGTAGAAATTTAAGGATGAATAATTTCCAGAAAACATATTGTTGGAAACTTTGGAAAATTAACAAAATATATAGTTGGAATGTAGGAAGAATAATATCACGACGACAAGTATTTAGCCCTACAAAATTATATATACAACTTATACCATACGGGACTCTAAAATGTATAAGTTCAAATGATCGGATATGGACGTGTTCATGTTACGACGTGTTAACGGACTAAAATGTAAAAACGGACGAATAAGTATTTGTGTTATTGTGTCTAATGTGGAAATGAAAACATATATTTTAAGGATTTAAAATATGTAATTTAGGTGAAAATACATAACACTTTCCTAAGTGTTGGAAACTTATTCGTGGGAGAAAATAACGTAAGTAATCTAACGATTAAGCGTTTAAAACAAGCATATGGACTGGACAATGAAAATATGTTATCAAATCGACAAGATCCTAGTATATTTATTTAATGGGAAAATAAATATACGGTAAAGTGAGTCGAGTCGAGTGTTGAAAATATGTTATCGATCGCCAAGATCCTAGTATATTTATTTAATTGGAAAATAAATATACGGAAAAGTGAGTCGAGTCGAGTCGAGTGTTGAAAATATTATATCAATCGACAAAATCTTAGTATAATTATTTAATGGGAAAATAATTATACGTCAAGTGAGTCGAGTCGAGAACGATATTATACAAGTTAATTAGTATTCATGGAAATATAAGTGTAACTTGTAACGAGGGTAATCCATCACCAACGGACCTAGGATACACATTTAATTAAACAGGGAATTGAACTAAATAGTGGTTTGGGAGTTGGACGTACAACTTGCCGAAACACTCGCACTATAGACTTAGTGATTTATACGCCTAGGACATTTGTAGGTGTTTGACCTTGGACGAGCTATTCTCTGAGTTGGATTTGCATACTTTGCTTGAGGTGAGTTTCACGGCCCCAATTTACTGTTTTTACTTTCGGGGGAAAGATATGTTATGTTAAGGAAATATGTGACATGTTGGATACTTGATTTTGTTGTTCGCCACTCGGGGTTGAGTCCTCGCTACTGTAACGATTTATTCGTGTGTATGTGTGAAATCGAAAACCGAAGGAATATTTGGATAGTACTATTGGTGCCTGACAAGGCCCACCCTAATCGATAGCGTCGATTATGCAACTGTGTATGCCTGGGGTGCACGTATTCTGAATTAAGTTGTTATTTTCCGAGAAGCAACTATGAGCGCGGCATTGCTAGTCTTGGTTTGGTTATGGGCTCAAGTAGATTGTAGGAACGTGCAACTCCTACAATAGTCACTACTGATGTTTATTTCCCAAACATGTTGTTGTTGAAATGTTTTGTAACCTAAAACCTGTGAACTCACCAATATTTATATATTGACGATTTTTAACATATCTTTCAGGTAATTAATCGCTTGAAGGTCGTATGGCTAGTACAGGCGGGGATCTTACTTAACGTCGGATATTTAACGGGGTTTCACTTTTATTTTCCATGGGGTTGGAATATATATGAGAAACCTCTACTTTTGAATTAAACTATGTTTGTTTAAGAATGTATGAACTTGAAAACTTGTTTCGACGTGCTAAATAAATGATCCATTTTTCTTAATTACTTATAGTATGTGTTAATCTTGACTTTATGCCCTTCGAACGACGCGCCACGCGTTTCCGCCATTGGCGTGGTGTGACAGAAGTGGTATCAGAGCCAAGGTTATAGCGAACTAGTGTTTTCAAAAATCTAGACTATAACCGGGATTGTTTCGAAGGATAAATTTTAAAAAAAAAAAACTAGAACACAACAAAGTAACTTTCCAAAAAGAAAGGAACATTATATATGGGGAGATTCCGACCGAACTAGCCATGATTGTCAATATATGATATGTTAGATTTAGAAGTTAGGAATGCTGTGTTAGATGTAAGCCTAACTTTCTAACTAAATTGATGATTTATATATAGTACGGTTCTTTTGCCAGGAGATGTCTTCTGACAGTGACACAGTTCCCGAGTCTAGCTTTGACAGTAGCCTTCAGATCGTGGGCGCCCCTCCAGCCGAGCCTGCCGAGATCATCGACCTTGATTCGGAGGAGGATCCCATGGAGTTGGACGACGCCATGGAGCCCCATGTAGCCGCCGAGGATGAGGGCGGTAATGATACTGAGGACCCACCTATTGTTCCACCCCCAGTTGCCCCCTACCACCACACCCTGTCCCAGCTATTCGAGACTTTCCTATTGGGTGTAGAGGCCCTATTCTCCCAGCCCCAGCCATGTCTGAGACTGTGGAGTCACCATTCGACCCCCATGCTCATGTCGACAACGCCCCTGTCCCACCCCCAGCCATACATGTTCCCCCAGGTAGAGCGTTGGTGCCTCTTGTGAGATGTTTCTTTGCTGGGTTCCTAGAGCCCAAGCATCCCGTGGGTCGTATGGACCTTGAGGAGTCTGTGGCCTCTGTGGTATCCACAGTTGTCGGTCCCGAGTCCATCTGGTATTCAGCCCCGAGACCCCGAGTCGTACTAGTTTTACCCGCCATCACTGCTGAGCCTACCCCTGTCCCCCATAAGAGCATTTTTGGCTCGGACGAGCCCATTATGCCTATAGTCCCTGTCCCACACCCTGACCCTCCCGAGCATGACACTCCTACTACTGATGAGCCACTGACCCGCGATGCACCTAGTGCAGGACGCGTTGGCCTTATTCTTGAGGGTAGCTCCGCACGCAGCTCCGAGTTGCAGAGAGCCGGTATGACCGCCTACCCCACTGCTAGCCCCGATACCCCAGTCATTGTTGCACCCACCCTGAGCTAGTTGTCACCTCACATCCCCTTGTCGCTCCAATGGTCGAGCCTACGTTACCTATCTCAGCAACCGAGATCCCACCTATGTGCACCATCCCCAAATCTGCCCCACCATACCCATGATACCACCAGTCCCTACCTTGCCTATGACTCTGCCACCCACACTGTACACTTTGGGTGCAGGAGACCCATACTTGATGTATTCCTCTATTACCCCTGGGTGACGAGCTTGCCCCAACCATTCGTACCCCTACCTTCACCCATACCGGACATTGTCGGCCCTTCCCAGCCGACATACCCTGACATACCCGGGCCATCACAGCCCTATGGTATGGCTCCATTACCTGGGCACGCCTTGACCACACTGTATACCCTTGAGAGTGACTTCCAGGCATTAGCAGATACGGTGCAGCGCACCGTCACACATATGGATTACCAGGCTCGCGTGATGTGGGCCCGTATCATTGACGCCCGAGATGCACTCGCACATTACGTCGAGGAGCTCCTGAGCATGGATGCCGTGTGGGGCATCACTGGCGAGAACCATTTTGCCCACAGGCAGTACCTCTATAACCGCATCATGGCCATTAGTATGGCCATTAACATTAGTGCGCCTCAGTATCAGTATCCACCGCCCCCGCCTCAGTAGGGCAGTGACGCATTAGCTACATGGATCTTCAGTGAGGAGTTAGCCCTACGGATGTATAGTAGTAGTCAGGTTGTAGTGTAGCACTGGTAGTAGCACTTTTTGCATTTTACCTTGCTGAGCGGGTTGTGCCAGCTTATAGTATGATGTTTTGTTATATTTCAAAACGATGTATGGGGGTGTTACCCACTATTTTGTTGTTTTTGAAACAAGTGTTGTACTCGTTGCTTTGAAATTATTGAAAAATCATATTGTTATTATGGTAAAATATGTTGTTATGACATTGTGCACCCTGTGGTTGTCTTTGACTATTGTCTACTCTATATCTTGTGGTTTGAGGGATAGTATTGTGATGACATGTTATTGATTATATTCATGCGATGTGATGTTATTTGTGCGTTGTGTGTGACAATATTTGGATGAATATTCGTCAAATTAACCTTTGATACTGGTTATAGAAGTTTAATGGCACCAACCACAAGGAGTAACACCGGTAAAGACGGACTGCCCACAACCCCCGCCGAGCTGGAACAGCTAATCTCTGAACAAATTGCTCAGGCGATTGCGGAACGGGATGCCGCACGCATTGATGGGTCACGAGACCGCACCGAGAGTGATCGCCGTGAGCGGTCCCCCACTGGTATGTGATTCATAATAAAGTTAAGTGTTGGGAGGTTGTCTCGATGCTTCCATCCCATAATAACATATCGTCGTGTTATGGTAGAAACTGCTTCTCGTGAACGTGGCTGCACATTCAAGGCATTTTTAGACTGCAAGCCCATAAATTTCAATGGGACTGAAGGCTCCGTTGGCCTGGTCAAGTGGTTCGAAAAGACTGAAGCGGTTATTTGCATCAGCGGTTGCACACCCAGGCAAACCGTGATGTACTCCACCAACCTGTTTCTGGATCATGCTTTGACTTGGTGGAACAGCCAAGTCCAATCTTTGGGTGACGATGCGGCATACTCTCTGTCCTGGTTAGAGCTAAAGGAACTCATGATCTCTGAGTACTGCCCCGCAAGCGAAGTTTAGAAACTTGGATCCGAGTTCTGGAATCTTACTATGATCGGTTCGGACGTTGCTGGTTATACGTCCAGATTTCATGACCTCTCTAGGTTGGTTCCCCGGTTGGTTACGCCGGAAACCAAGAAGATTGAAAGGTATCTCTTTGGGTTGGCACCCAGATTCGCAGCATGGTTGCATCATCAAAGCCCACTACCATGCGTGAGGCTATTGACCTTGCATTGAGTCTCACTGAAGATGCCATCCGTATGGGCACATTAATAAGAAAGGTTTCTGGTTTGAAGATTTCTGACGCGAAGAGTGTAGAGGGAAAGAATTTGGGTTCTAGTTATGGTTCTGCTGACCAGTCAAATCGCTCTAGGTTTGGGAAACAAAATAGGAACGAGGGAAAGAAGGATGGGTCATCTGGGAACCCAAGCAAGAAGGGAAAGGGGTATGTTTCTAGGGGTCGGGAAAATGAAAGGAAGACAGGAAACCAGGGAAGAAAATGATGGTACTTGCTGGAAGTGCCACCGTACGGGGCACAAAGCTGAGGATTGTTGTGCCGGAGCGCCCAAGACTAGGGAAGCGAGGCCATGCTTTGCATGTGGATCGCTTGAGCATTGGAAGAGGGATTGCCCAAAGCTGAACAACCAGGCACGCAGATGGGCATTTGTTATCGGTGCTGGTGATGCACGCCAAGACCCTAACGTGGTCACCGGTACGTTCCCTCTTAACAACCATTATGCTTCTATTTTATTTGATACTGGTGCAGATTTTAGCTCTGTATCTAGTGATTTTAAGCGATAACTTGGGTTGAAAACTAGTAAACTAGATACACCTTATTCTATAGAACTGGCAAATGGTAAAACTATAGAAACGAGTGAAGTGGCGAAGGAGTGTAAGTTGAATCTTTGTGGACATGAGTTTAGTATTGATCTCTTACGGTAGTTTTGGGTAGTTTTGACGTAGTCATTGGTATGGATTGGTTATCTACACATCGCGCCATCGTTGTTTGTGATGATAAAATAATTCAAGTTCCTCTCACGAGTGGTGAAACTCTTTCGATACAAAGGGAAAGGCGTGGAACGCCATTGAGGATTATTACAAGCATGAAGGCTTAGAAGTGCTTGTGGAAGGGTCTTATTGCATTCTTGGCACATGTGGTAGATAAGAAAGCTGACGAGCGAAAACTAGAAGATATTCCTATTGTGAGAGACTTTCCTGATGTGTTCCCTGAAGATTTTCCAGGGTTGCCACCCCCTCGACATGTCGAATTTCGTATTGATCTCGTTCCTGGAGCTGCTCCTGTAGCGTGATCGCCATATCGCTTAGCTCCATCCGAAATGCAGGAACTATCCAATCAACTGCAGGAATTATTGGATAAAGGTTTCATAAGACCGAGTTTCTCGCCTTGGGGAGCTCCTATCTTATTCGTGAAGAAGAAAGATGGCACTTTTCGTATGTGCATCTATTATCGTGAATTGAACAAATTGACCATTAAGAATCGTTATCCCCTCCCCAGGATCGATGATTTGTTTGATCAACTCCAAGGATCTAGCTTTTACTCCAAGATCGATCTACGATCCGGTTACCATCAACTTCGTATCCAAGAAGAGGATGTGCCAAAGACTGCTTTTAGAACTCGTTACGGTCATTATGAGTTCTTGGTGATGCCGTTTGGTTTAACCAACGCTCCTGCAGTTTTCATGGACTTGATGAATCGTGTATGCAAGCCTTACTTGGATAAGTTCGTAATCGTATTCATTGATGATATATTGATCTATTCTCGCACCAAGAAGGATCATGAAAATCACCTTCGTCTGATTTTGGAATTATTTCGAAAGGAGAAGCTATATGCCAAATTCTCGAAATATGACTTCTGGGTTCGAGAGGTTCATTTCTTAGGCCACGTGGTGAATGAGAAAGGCATACATGTTGATCCCGCCAAGATCGGGGCAATCAAAAATTTGGAGGCGCCCAAAGCTCCTACTGAAGTTCGACAATTTCTTAGCCTTGCAGGTTACTATAGAAGATTCATCGAGAATTTTTCTAAGATAGCACAGTCCTTGACCATGCTCACCCAAAAGGATAAAAAGTTCGAGTGGACCGAAAAACAAGAGTCGGCTTTTCAATTGTTGAAGGATAAATTGTGTGGTGCTCCAATACTATCACTTCCCGATGGTACTGAAGATTTTGTGGTCTATTGTGATGCTTCGCATCAAGGGTTGGGTTGCGTGTTGATGCAACGGGAAAAGGTTATTGCCTATGCTTCCAGACAATTGAAGGTTCATGAGAAAAACTACACTACACACGATTTGGAATTGGGTGCAGTGGTGTTCGCTCTCAAAATTTGGAGGCATTATCTCTATGGCACCAAGTGCACGATCTTCACGGATCATAAGAGTTTGCAACACATTTTTACCAAAAGGATTTGAATATGCGACAACGGAGATGGGTTGAATTCTTGAATGATTATGATTGTGAAATAAAATATCATCCCGGAAAAGCGAACGTCGTAGCGGATGCCTTAAGTCGCAAGGAACGGGTTAAGCCATTACGTGTTCGCTCCTTGGGTCTAACTATTCACACGAATCTAACGGATCGGATTCGTGAGGCCCAAAATAATTCGCTCAAGCCTGAGAATGTTAGGAATGAAAGGCTGCGAAAAATGGTTGACTCATTGGAGCCTAAGGAGGATCAAACTCTATATTTCATGAATAGAGTTTGGGTACCTTTATATGGTGGATTACGTGAGCTAGTATTGGCTGAAGCTCACAGCTCTCGATATTCTGTTCACCCCGGTGCGGATAAAATGTTTCATGATTTAAAAGAGCATTACTGGTGGCCGAATTTCAAGAGAGACATAGCGACTTATGTTGCACGTTGTTTAACTTGAACATCAAAGGCCGTCCGGTTTGCTCCAACAACCAGAAATATCTGAATGGAAATGGGAACAAATTTCCATGGACTTCATTTCTAAATTGCCCAAGACATCGAGCGGCCATGATATGATTTGGGTGATTGTTGATCGATTGACAAAATCCGCACACTTTTTTCCAATCCGCGAAACGGATAAATTGGAAAAATTGACTCGTTTGTATATCAAGGAAGTGGTGTCTAAACTTGGTGTGCCTATCTCTATCATCTCCGATCGAGATAGTCGTTTCACCTCAAGATTTTTGGAAAGCTTAAACGATGCCCTCGGTACTCGCCTAGACATGAGTACCGTATATCATCCCCAAACCGATGGTCAAAGTGAACGAACCATCCAAACCTTGGAGGATATGTTACGGGCGTGCGCAATCGATTTGGTTGGTAATTAGGACACGCACTTGCCACTAGTGGAATTTTCATACAATAATAGCTACCATACGAGTATTCAAGCTTCACCTTTTGAAGCTCTATATGGACGTAAGTGTAGATCTCCGCTATGTTGGGCTGAAGTCGGAGAGAAACAACTTACGGGGCCCGAAATTGTTCAAGAGACAACTGATAAAATCTTTTTGATAAAAGAATGTCTCAAGGCGACCCGCGTCCGACAGAAAAGTTATGCGGATATGAGGCGTAAGCCTTTGGAATTTCAAGTCGGAGATAGAGTCCTATTGAAAGTGTCACCTTGGAAAGGTGTCGCACGTTTTGGAAAGCGTGGGAAATTGAATCCTCGATATGTTGGTCCTTTCGAAATTTTAGCAAGAGTAGGCCATGTGGCATACAAGCTCAAGCTACCGCAAAAGCTTAACGAGATACATGACACATTCCACGTGTCAAATTTGAAAAAGTATCTATCCGATGAGACCCTTATTATCCCTGCCAACGAAATCCACATTGACGGTAAGCTTCACTTTGTCGAAGAACCAATTGAAGTGACTGATTGGAAAGTTCAGAAGCTTAGACGCAGTAAGGTCAGATTGGTCAAAGTGCGTTGGAATGCCAAGCGTGGACCTGAGTTCATGTGGGAAAGATTGGACCAAATGAAGCAAAAATATCCCGCCCTATTTGAGAAGACCCCCGTATCGGAGGACTTGAATTGAATTCTGGGACGGAATTCTCTTAACGGGGGGAGAATGTGACAACCGGCAAAATTAAGGTAATTCCGTACTAATTAATTATGTGTAACTAACATAATTAAGTGCAAATTCATGTTAATTGTTTGACTGATGCCTTAGAGAATAGCAAATTCCCCATAAGATGCATAGGAATGCACATGTTTAATGTTGAAGCACGATGTAATCACGTGCGAATAAACTTGTCCGGAACGGACGTTGGTGATTACCCGGCAAAAATTAAATAGACGAAAAGGATCCCGTATACCCAGGATATAAAATGAAGGCTATTTTCATGAAATATAATGTGTTTTGGAACTCCAAAACCATAAATGAAAACTCTAAATACAAATCTCCCGGTAACGAATAAAGTGCGCATACCGCACCCGATACACGTATAACTTATAATTTCACCAAACGAAAGCCTAACTAACCAACCAACACCTAAACTAGGCTATGTTTAAGGGTTATTAAAGGCTATTATAATGTCCGGATTATGTATAATTAAAATCCGATTAAAACCTGAACGTTATGTTTGAATCATAACCAAACTAACTACTAATATTTTATGTTGTGGACCCCACTAAATCCCCAACCCAACCGGCCCCAACCCCCTCCTCACCACTCTCATAATATTTTTCTTGTACAACCAAATACATGTGGATTTTTGAAAGATCATAAGCATGGGTGGTGAGAGTTGTGAATGGATTTTTGTGTCCTTGTGAGATCTTATAAAATCCTCCATACTCTTAGCAATTTTTGGCCAAACACCCCCCCCCCATATCCATTAAGATCATCTTTGAGTACCCTTTTCCATGATTTAAGGGATTGGAAAGATCTAAACATTGATCTTGTGTCCTTATGTTATCTTGGGAGATTATTAAAAAGAGGGATAAGCTACCTCATTTCATGAACAAAAACTCTTCCTTGTTTCCTTAATTTGGCTGTGGGTTTACACACACACATGCACATCCATTTTCAAGTTTCAATCACTAGGATTCATCCATAAAACTTCCATCTCCAAACCCTAATTGTGTGTTTCAAGCTTGGAGCTTAACCACATTGGAAGAACACAATAAACTACTTCAAAATCAAGTGTTTTTAACTTCCTAGCCTTGTGCTAGTTGTAAGTGTTCTTGATCCTATTTTTATTCTTAAAAGTTTATGCTTTGTTATCTAGAAAGCAAGTTGTACATTGGTTAACATAATGGAACTTTACATGATAAAACATATGCTTTTCAAGACTAAAATGGAGGTATAAAGATGAATATTAGGGCCATAGGTTTGGTGATGGGTATGTAGTGTTTTTGTAGTTTCCTAAAGTTCACATAAACTTGTATAAATGATGATCAAGGCAAAATTTGTGAATGTAACTTGAATACACTTAAAAATGGTTTAAATCATCATAAAATAACCATCTAAGACTTGATATAGTGTTGATCTTGTTAGAAAATGTAATGCATAAAGTTTACATATTCAAAGTTACAAACTCGAAAAATGCAAATTTGGACTTATTGGAAATGTTACACTAAATACACCTATTATTATCCTTAATAAGGTTGTTATGGACCATTAATAATGTTGGATCATAAAAATAATCTATCATGACAAAGTTGACATAATAAAGTTTACTAGTTTAGTAGAAAATTGTCACTTTTAAAAGATTAGGAAGGAAATGTAACTTTTGAAAGTTAAAGGACTATTTAGTGACTTTAAAAGTTGAGGGACATAAAATGTCATTTTAGAAACTTGGATCTAAAAATGTGACTTAGGAAAGTTTGGTGTCAAAAATGTAAGATGTTAACTTTCGAAGGTTATTTGGTAAAAAGTTAAATATATTATTGTATAGAAATGTATTTTTATAAAATAAAGTTTTATAAAAATATAGATTACCAACATGTTGGAAAAAGTATAAAAATAAAGGTTTTTATAACAAGGATAGATAACTTAAAAACTTAGTGAAAACTTGTATAAAAATGGACAATTTTATATAAATGGGGAAATGAAAGTGTTGGAACATTTTTATGTTGTAAATAACCAAGTTTTAGTATTGAAAATACAAATGTTATTTATAAACTTCCAAGTAAAAATATGTAGAAATTAAAGGATGAATAATTTCAAGAATACATATTGTTGGAAACTTTGGAAAATTAACAAAATATATAGTTGGAATGTAGGAACAATAATATCACGACGACAAGTATTTAGCCCTACAAAATTATATATACAACTTATACCATACGGGACACTAAAATATATAAGTTTAAATGATCGAATATGGACGTGTTCATGTTACGACGTGTTAACGGACTAAAATGTAAAAACGGACGAATAAGTATTTGTGTTATTGCGTCTAATGTGGAAATGAAAACATATATTTTAAGGATTTAAAATATATAATTTGGGTGAAAATACATAACACTTTCCTAAGTGTTGGAAACTTATTCGTGAGAGAAAATAACGTAAATAATCTAACGATTAAGCGTTTAAAACAAGCATATGGACTGGACAATGAAAATATGTTATCAAATCGACAAGATCCTAGTATATTTATTTAATGGGAAAATAAATATACGGTAAAGTGAGTCGAGTCGAGTGTTGAAAATATGTTATCGATCGACAAGATCCTAGTATATTTATTTAATGGGAAAATAAATATACGGAAAAGTGAGTCAAGTGTTGAAAATATTATATCGATCGACAAGATCTTAGTATAATTATTTAATTGGGAAATAATTATACGTCAAGTGAGTCGAGTCGAGAACGATATTATACAAGTTAATTAGTATTCATGGAAATATAAGTGTAACTTGTAACGAGGGTAATCCATCACCAACGGACCTAGGATACACATTTAATTAAACAGGGAATTGAACTAAATAGTGGTTTGGGAGTTGGACGTA
The DNA here is from genome assembly GCA_030844895.1 of Ambrosia x helenae. Classification (NCBI taxonomy): domain Eukaryota; kingdom Viridiplantae; phylum Streptophyta; class Magnoliopsida; order Asterales; family Asteraceae; genus Ambrosia; species Ambrosia x helenae. The sequence continues at coordinate 23,878 of JAUTDX010001750.1, read as the reverse complement.
CAACTTGCCGAAACACTCGCACTATAGACTTAGTGATTTATACGCCTAGGACATTTGTAGGTGTTTGACCTTGGACGAGCTATTCTCTGAGTTGGATTTGCATACTTTGCTTGAGGTGAGTTTCACGGCCCCAATTTACAGTTTTTACTTTCGGGGGAAAGATATGTTATGTTAAGGAAATATGTGACATGTTGGATACTTGAGTTTGTTGTTCGCCACTCGGGGTTGAGTCCTCGCTACTGTAACCATTTATTCGTGTGTATGTGTGAAATCGAAAACCGAAGGGATATTTGGATAGTACTATTGGTGCCTGACAAGGCCCACCCCTAATCGATAGCGTCGATTATGCAACTGTGTATGCCTGGGGTGCACGTATTCTGAATTAAGTTGTTATTTTCCGAGAAACAACTATGAGCGGGGCATTGCTAGTCTTTGTTTGGTTATGGGCTCAAGTAGATTGTAGGAACTTGCAACTCCTACAATAGTCACTACTGATGTTTATTTCCCAAACATGTTGTTGTTGAAATATTTTGTAAACTAAAACCTGTGAACTCACCAATATTTATATATTGACGATTTTTAACACATCTTTCAGGTAATTAATTGCTGGAAGGTCGTATGGCTAGTACGGGCGGGGATCTTACTTAAAGTCAGATATTTAGACGGGGTTTCACTTTTATTTTCCATGGGGTTGGAATATATATGAGAAACCTCTACTTTTGAATTAAACTATGTTTGTTTAAGAATGTATGAACTTGAAAACTTGTTTCGACGTGTTAAATAAATGATCCCTTTTTCTTAATTACTTATAGTATGTGTAATCTTGACTTTATGCCCTTCGAACGACGCGCCACCCGTTTCCGCCATTGGCGTGGTGTGACAGAACCCTCTTTAGGTATACCGAGTGCACCATACTATCGAGATAGAAACCTAGTATATTCGAACCAAATTCACCCTCCTAAATCGATCCATCACAACCACAAAACCATTAGAACATCGTATTGAATCAAAGGTCAAAAACATTACTTGTGATAGAGCTCCCACACACTTCTTTCGGTTCACTGTTTGCATATAAAAAATATTTGAGAAGAGCTGGTGATTCGGACCGGGACATTTCATGGGCCACGAGTATCAATCCTTGAATAGGTTGCGATCAGAGTGGTAGTTGTGACCAAGGTGAAAGTACCCATCTGGTATGGCTACTGGTTTGAAAAAGTTGAAACCTTTTCTTCTGTTCTTTATATCGCTTCCCCAATTAAACTCAAATTTGGTGATTTCGCGCACTTCTGATTCTCCTGGATTGATTGTTCTAGTAGCAAATCCATACCCTTGAATTCTAGTAGCATAGCAAACCAAATATTTTCTCTTTCCTCTACTCACAACCACCTACACCCACCCCAATATAATTTGAGGGAACACCTTATCTATACTATATTATAATGTATGAGTGAGAGGTAGTTTAAGATACTCAAAAGTTAAGAACTTTATTTTCATTAATAACCCTAAAATGAGGGTAAAATAGTAATTGAAACACTTTTACACTTTAATACCTCATTTTAGTTACTTTAATTCCCTCATTTTTAGTTAGTAGTTACACTTTTCTCCCCTTCACTATAAAGTTATAATTCTTTTTTAATCCTATGATAACTTACAATTAAAGAACTTAGACATGTTTATTGTTAAGATGGATGTTGTATCATAACACAATTTCATGACTAAGTAAAACTCAAAATCGTAAAATTGAATTTGGTTTAATACTGTTCCCACCCAATAATGAAAAATTCACATCAATCAAACGCAATGATTCTAAAAAACTAAACAGGGCACTCGAAATCTACATATCAGCTTTGGTGATTCGTAAAATATGATAATGTTGTTAAACATTATGGTTCATCCTTGCTTTAGCAGACAAATAATTGTCACACAGTAACAATACTGCAACACAAGTCTGGTCTCTAAGAATGTTTTATCACATTTATTACCAATAGCTTCAATTGTAGTACCGTGTTTATATTATCAACATTAGCAATATATGTATATGAGTTTGCATAAGTTAATAGGTATACACATAAATATAATTAACTAAAAGAAATCTCATTAAAAATTTAAATATACATAATTAGCTGCATATATAAAAGATTAAAATAATTAAGTTTAGAAAATGTAAAAACGCGTTGTAGATGTTAATTTTAGGTAAAAAAAATTTTAAAAACATCGGCCAAATCAATTTGGCAGAAAACACATGATGCATATCATATATCCATGTGATATTAACATCTGTGTTAATAACAACAAAGCTTCCTAATTTGAAGGTGTTCTTTTTAACAAAGTTTTAAAAAAATAAAAGATAAAAGCACTGAATTCGGTATTCACAGAAAACATAATAATTTTTTACACTTTAGTCAATGATAAACAAAATATCCTAATTTAAAGGGGTGGGAAAATCATGAATTTTAAAATTTAAACCATATACTAACCTACTAAAGTTTATCCTATAAATACATAGTAATGCACACCTATTATTTCACTTGCTAAAATACTTAGGGGGGATAGGGCGCCACCAGAAAAGGTCACGGGTACCCCACTACCTGCACGGTAACACCGTCGCCACCCATGCTGGTAGTGGTCCATGAACCGTTTTGCTGGGTTTTTCTACCGTGCTGGTAACCGTGTTTTTTTTTTTTAATTTTGACTTAATAAATACTATTTTTTATTTTAACCGTTTGTTTTAATATTATTTTATTATTTTAACCGTTTGTTTTAATATTATTTTATTATTTTAACCGTTTGTTTTAAAACCTAATTAAATAAAAAAAACATAAAGAATAACATAAAATACTAAAATTCATTACTATTAAACATAAAAATAAAATACATTAAAAGAAATAAAAAAAAAACTAAAGTTGGTGTAACAGTTGTCATGCCTCGACATGGTCAAAACTATTGTCGTATCGATCCGCGGGGCCGGCCCTTAAGGGGTGCGGGGAGGACTCCCGGCCCGGGCCCAATTTTTTGGGGGCACATTGACCCTCCGGCAATCCAAATTTTCTTAACAATGATGTCCTTAATTCGATGTATTTTTGTATGTTTGAGCCCCGAAATTGTTAATAAAGTATTAATCAAAGTGAAGGGTAGTTTATATAAAACAGAAAGTAAAGAAATGTTGAGAGAGGTTAAGAATTAAAGAAGAAAATGAAATGGTATGAGAAAAAAATTGCAGATTTATTAATGAGTGTAGCACTAGAGAGGATGAAGAAGATGAAATGAAGAGGACTCACACTTAGTTGTTTTTGCTTTTTACCAGTTGGTTTTGACTTCCTTTGTAACTTTTATTTTTGTTATGAAAATAAAAATTTAATTGCCAAACTTTCACCCACTTATATTTTCACCCTTTGTGTGATTCGAACTCCCAACCTCCCCCAAGGGGGTTTGTCCCTCTACCGTTAGACTACAACCTAAGTGAGAAATAAAATTTGATCCATCAATTTGATGTTACTTTAATCGTAGCTTAAAAAAATAGTTTACATTATTTATTTTGTTAAGGCCTAAAGCTAAGGTTAAGAGGCACAATTTTTACAGCTTGGCCCGGGCACCTGAATTTTCAGGGCCGGCCCTGTCGATCCGCATAGTCCACATGCGTGAACTCGATAGCCAACTCCGGTCGATGCCGGCTCCTCCCTCAACGTGTTCTCGTAGAGGGTGGTCCACTTCTCACACTTAATGTTGAGATCTGCCTACTACAAAAAGATGTCTGCGAGGGTCCTGTCATTGGTGCCAACATGTTGGTTGAAGTCGCTTAACACGCCGACCCAGAACCCCTCCAGGGGGTAGGCCGAGCCCGAGGCCCTCGGGAGTTGTATAGCCGAGTCGTTTGTGGCGTCTTTGTAGCACACCACTAACGCCATCTCTTGTTTCTCGGTCCAGGGATTCATCTTTGTGGGTGTTCGTTTTTTTTAAACCATGGTAAAGTGTGAGTTTTACCCCCCCCCCCACGGTTTAATCTATTTATATACAAAATTTGGAACAATTGCACTGTTAAAATTAAATTTTACTGACCGTTTTAGGTGAATTCAATTCAATCAACGGTTTACAATTTAATTTTGCTGACTGTTTGGTGGGACGGTTGTAATAGTATGAAATTAATTAATTAGAGAAAATTACAATTTTTGTCCTTTATAAACATCAAAACTATGGACTGTGTCCTTTAAAACTTTTAGTTTCAGTCTTTATCCTTTATATGAAAAGTTGTCACGATTTTTGTCCTTTACATTTAACCAGTTAGTATAATCAGCTAAGTCACCCACATGCAATGCATGTGAGGGTATAAACGTTATTTCACCCCCCATTTTAATCCCTTATAAAATCCGATTTATTACTTCCATCTCCCCCAAATTTTACCACCAAATCAATCAAAAACACTAAAAAAATCGATCCTATCTCTTAACCTTCACTCTCCTCTTCTCTCTCTCTCCCTCTCTCACACACACACACACACACACAGTTATCTCTATCTCATATTATGCTGGAACACCAATGTTATACCTGTCATACCTGCTGGAACACCAATGTCATACCTGTCATACCTGCTGGAATAGCAAGACCAGACAGCTTTGGTGTGGCATCCAATGTCATACCTGCTGTAGTAGCACCAGGTGTGACTCCACCACCACCTGGAGTAGCGTCTGAGTCGGCTAAACGACCAGTTGTGGGAGTTTCATCCCACCTGTTTTTCCTGGACATGGAAGGAGTTGCATCACCAATTCTCCCTGGTGTCGGGGTCGCATCCCATCTTCCAATCCCAGGAGTTGAATCAGGCATATCCCAATCAAAACCCGATTTAGCCTTCTTTGCACCTGAATCATCTTGAGACTGATCCCATCTGTTCCTCCTTTTTTGAGCTGGCTGTGCAGCAACCGCTTCCTTGTCTTTTCCAGCTACCTTATTCTCCTCTTCTTCCCTTTTCTTCCTAGCAATCACTTTCAAAGTCTCCTCTCTCTCTTTTCAACACTGCTTCCCTCATGATATCAACATACGTTCTAGTTTCAGGTTTAGGGGTATTGTTACCACCAGCACAAGCATCATGTCTTTCCGGAGAAATAACCTGATTCAACTTCCTTCTCCTGTAATCATCTTCTCTATCGATAATCCTTTGCGACTTCTTAAACCCTAAAGACTCATCATCACCACCCTTGGGCATATCATTCAAGAGAGATTTTGGTTGCAGTATAAGAAGCTAATTTTCTTGCAACCTCATTATCCATAGCATCAGCGTTGTCTTCATCATCATTAGCTGGAATCTCCTTGTTATAATCCTGAAATCGCTTTAGGGTTTTTGATTGATTTGGGGGTAAAATTTAGGGGAGATGGAAGTAATAAATCAGATTTTATAAAGGATTAAAATGGGGGGTGAAATTACATTTATACCCTCACATGCATTGCATGTGGGGTGACTTAACTGATTATACTAACTGGGTTAAGTGTAAAGGACAAAAATCGTGGCAACTTTTCATATAAAGGATAAAGACTGAAACTAAAAGTTTTAAAGGACCCAGTCCATAGTTTTGATGTTTATAAAGGACAAAAATTGTAATTTTCTCAATTAATTATTAACCGGTTTAAAAATTTAAACCGTGTGAAAATTAAAAACCAAAAAAAGTTTAGATATTTATATGAAAATACATAAAAGAATCAGTGGAGTGCTGCCTCCAAAAAGTATTTCAGTAAAGTGATGTGGTAGTGCAGGATTCGTTAAAATCGGTTAAGTGAAAAAACACTTCCTTGAGGCGCGCCTTCCCCCATTAGGCATAGATTTAAATCTGAATTCAAAGGTTGAAGCTTCTAATGTTGGTTATTTGTTAGTTTATGGTTTTCATTTGTCCCATTAGTAAATTATACCTTTTATACATATCTTAGTCATTTAAATGTTAATTTCTTGGTTTTACAGATTCATTTAGATGAAAAACATACGGAAATGAATAAACAAATATCTATACAAGCGTCTAAGGTTGTATTTATTAATGTTTACTTTTTAATATTTATATGGTTATTTTATGTGGTATATTGTATGTGTTTTATTGCAAGATAATGGTGATAATAGTGTTGAGATTATTTGTTGTGATGCAATGTTTAGTCCATACAAATCTGATCTTCAACGTGGAGTTAGTGAAGAGGTAATATTGATATTTATTTCATCTTCTATTAACGTGTATATTAAATATTTTTAATGGATCAAATGCATGAAACTAATAGTAAGAGATCCAAGAGGCTCTCTAAATAAAAATAGAGTCATATTATTGATTTAGACACTTCTGATGAAAATGACAAAGAGGTATTTGATGACACTTCAGATAGGAGAAGATGGAGGAAACCCATCCTCACCAAAAGATGTAATATTAAAACATGAAGATATACAAAAAATTTCAATGATCATTCTTGATGACGAATGGTGGGCAGACAATATAGATGATGTCATGTAGATTTCAAAGGCGTAGGAATATATTGATCCCATGATTCAAGTAGTTCACACTTGAGCTATTATTTTTCAACTTTTATGTTTATTAATATTATTTCTCCTTTCGAATGCTACTTTCTTTTATTAAATGTTTCTTGAAAATACTTTATAATTTAAATGTTAAATCCTTTTAGTTACTATACATGTGTAACTTTTATGACGTATATCCAACGCAATATACTATACGAATTTGAAATAAGTACGTACCGCAATGAAAAGTGTTACTCCCACCGCATTACGCGGGTTTCTTACTAGTATAATTTGATAGACGAGATGCGAATGCTCTTAATCACCGAACAATCAAAATCCCTTTGAGAGGAATATGCTTTTAAACGGACCTCTCAAGTGATATAGAAGGGACATTATTGGTATTTCAAATGTATATGTTACGGAGTATATGTTTATGTAAAAATAATATCTGGACGTGGCCGGCTTAAGGTGAGAGGAAAATATCGTTGCCACGTATGCAACCTTAGATCCCTAACATCTCTCTTACACACACACCAGCCCAGCTAAAGATCTTCTTCCACTCTCTTCTCTTATTAACCATTTTCTTTCTTTCTTTCTTAAAATATTATTAATAATAATATTATTGTTTTTCTCTCTCCTTTACTAATAATCCCTAGCTAGTTAGTTTTGTTCCAATCGTTCTTCTCATCAGTCGCTGGTGTAAGTAAATCAGCAACTAAATAACTCTCTCATCGATTCTTCCAACGTTGTTTCACCTTCAGCCAGGTACCTTTTCATTTTAATTTAATAATAATTTATATTCTCATCTCATGTTTCAATTAAGATCTTCACAATAATCTTATTTGCTATTTCTTATTTGATTACTCTCAATTTACTTACATACATATCTATCTATATATATCATATTCTCATTTACACTTCCTTTTAACTTTTTGGAATTTACTGTATCCATTTTTCCTATTTTAATGTCACATGTTTTGCTAGGGCTTGTCTGTAACTTTTCCTCTTTTACTAATTATAACTTTTGCTTACAAATACATTTAATGAAAATATAATTGGAGTTATAAAATATGAAATACATCAACCGCATGTGTAAAATCTAGAAATATATGAAAATATTAATCGTTCCGTTCGGTTCGGTTCCATTAATTTTGGTTAGACGAGGGTACAAAAAAAACGGATAACCAGTTTTTGGTTTGGTTTTGTTTTGTTTTAGTTATTGCTCACACCTAAATATGGTTAACCATGTAACGTGTCAAAAAAAATAATTAATTAAAAAACCTATAACAATGCTATACTCAATCAAAGTGAATAAAATGCTTGTTTTATGCCGTAATTATTTTAAAAAAATATTAACGTGGGGGTAGTTAGTTTTTTTTTATAATCGGGATAAAGTGTAAGTGTGTAACTACCAATTAATTAACCAGAATTTGGTTAAAGATGACAACGTAATGTGTTATTAAGATGAGTGGATTAAAGTGTAGTTAGCGTATGAAAGATTAATTTACCGCCATTTTAAGGTTGTACCTATGCATTAAATTTTAAAAAACTCTTTTTAACTTTTGGGGATCTTAAGATGCCCCTCTCAGATGTATGATAATATAGCATATATAATCATCTGATTTGCATAGGACAAGGATAGAGTAGTTTTTTATAGAGGCGTCAGAGCACCCGGGGTCTCTCCAAAGGGTCATAACACTTTAAGGTAGGCCGCCCACCCGCCCCACTGCGAGAATCAAACTCGGGACCCCCTAGGAAGTTCGGCTATGCCTACATCCCCCTGGCAGCCTGGCCAATGATCATTGGCCCACAATAGTTTTTGTCATATACTTATAGACAAGATTTGGAAAAGATATTCTCAATACTTTGATTATGAAGGTGGACTTCCATATGTTATGTTGTTTGTCCCAAAATTGTTTTATTTTTATCTCTCTTGTTTTTGTGAAAACTTGAGTTGAGATATCCCTTAATTTCCTTTGTGCTTAAGCTTTTTATTGTAAACTTACTTTACCTGATACTGGTTACTCTATGGTTACAGGCTTTAATGTAGTGTTATTCGACTGGGCAACTAAGAGAGGCAATAATTCTGTTTTAGGATTTTGAGTGGTTGACCTCACTCAGAATTGCTATTGCTATTGCTATTGTAATTAAAATGCTGAATTACAATCTTCTCATACTTGATTGGTAGCAGTGAAAAATTGAAGCTTGCAGCTTTCACCTTTTCTCTGTCAGCAGGGTGAAGGTGTTCGTTCATATGGCCACTACATCTGAAAGGTGGATCGACGGTCTACAATACTCCTCACTGTTTTGGCCTCCACCACAAGATCCAGAGCAGCGCAAGGTATTTATTATTCATACACTTACTTAATTAACATGTGCATCACTTCTGACCTGATCTGACTTAGATTCTTAATTTTAGTAGTGGGGGTGATGCTGAAAGGCCTCATACCTGTTGAACCTTTTTTGGTGGTTATGTATGGGGTTTATGATGAGAAGAAAATTTTGAACTCGTTTGAGGAACAACCTCATCTCAGTACCTGTATTTGGATTTTGCTACTCTACTAGTTATATGTTATATTCATTGCTCTTAATGTTTAATGTAGTTTTAATTTAACATGTGATAGATGATGATAATATAACTTAAAAAATTCTGGTTGAATATGCCTTTTTTGATCTTCCCTATTTTTCTATCTTCTGTGACACTGGCACGTATTTTATGCATTAAGCTTTTGCATCTGGTGATATGACAGAATATTTGCATGATACAAGTTGCTTCCAGTGGTAGACATAACCATTTGCTTGTTGATATAATGGTTATTCTATAAATTCTGTATGCAGGCACAAATTACTGCGTATGTTGATTACTTTGGTCAATTCACCTCAGATCAGTTTCCCGAAGATATAGCCGAGGTAGTTTTTTTGTACTTAAACCTTAGACAATGTTTATCTCTAATGCACTAACACATGCACAAATATCAGATACATTCACTCTAGTCCTCCTAAGAGATGCTATATTACTCACTGATATATATGTTTTGCAGTTGGTTCGCAATCGTTATCCAACAAGTGAAAAACGCCTCTTTGATGATGTCTTGGGTATTGTGTTTCATGCTTGTGAATTTGAAAATTTTCTTGAATGGATTTTTGTGGCAAACAATTTTTGTAATTAATCTTAACTTCCAGCAATGTTTGTCCTTCATCATCCGGAGCATGGGCATGCTGTCATTCATCCTATAATTTCATGCATCATTGATGGTACAATGGAGTATGAAAGAAGCACTCCCCGTTTGCTTCTTTTATTTCATTAATCTGCCCAAGTGCTGATGTAAGTCAACTTTATGCTCAATAAAAATGTACCTTATATGTTACCAAAGCTTTTTGCTCAACGAGGATCTATAACATAGTTCCTGAAATGCAGAATGAATATTCTGAACAATGGGCGCTGGCATGTGGAGAGATTTTACGAATATTAACTCATTACAATCGACCAATTTTTAAGGTTGAACGCCCACATGGTGAAGCAGAAAGTAGCAATGGTAGCCAGGCATCAACAAGCAACTCTACAGATGGTGAATCTTCTTCACAATCTATACATCAAGAAAAGAAACCCTTGAGGCCCTTGTCCCCTTGGATCACTGATCTTTTGCTCGCTGCACCTCTAGGTATCAGAAGTGACTACTTTCGTTGGTAAGTGGGAATCTGATCATTGTAGAGTAAATCTTTTCTTATACTTTAAAGATTCTTGTTTATCGAGGACGGTTTGTGTTGGTCTTATTTTCTTCCAAGTGAATTTGTTCCGTATTTGTTAGCATTTGCTAGCAGGAATTTTTGTTCCAGTAGATACAAGTTGCTTTTTTTATAATGCTTCACTACAAGGACTCAAAAAGTTTAGTACATTGCTTCAGGGTGTAGCTTCATTTTGAAACCACACTAATGTGTTTTTTGGTTGCTTGTTACTACCCTTCCCTTGATGTCCTCATTGTTACTGTAACCTCAACCTTTTCCATCTTACTTCTCTTTGTATTATACGCACTCTATTCCATAACTTATCAAACTTTCTTGCATTCATAGGTGTGGAGGTGTCATGGGAAAATATGCTGCTGGGGAACTTAAGCCACCTTCTCTCGGTAAGTGGACTGGTTTATATGTAACCAGTTCATGATCTGTGTGCAATTAAGCTAGAGTGCTTTGAGCTTGGCATCTTACATGTAGGAGTAAAGCATGCACTTTTGTCATGGTTTACCATTAGTTAGTTGATCTTATCCAAGGTGATAAAAGAGGGCATGAAATGTCTAATTTTAAGCTTTGTATCGGTATTTTGTTGTTCAGCATGATGCAAAAGCTCAGATACAATAGATTTAGGCTCAGTTCAAGTTAACTGTAATGTTTGTTAATCTTAATGCTTGTTTGATTATCTCAGTGACAAGAATGTTTTTAGAATTTTTTATATAGTATTGTATTGTTATATATATTTAAACTTGTATTGCTGACAGAAGGTAACACATGATGTTTATGTTCAGTGATGGCTTCTTCCCATGGATCTGGAAAGCATCCACAGTTAATGCCATCTACTCCTAGATGGGCAGTTGCTAATGGAGCTGGTGTAATTTTAAGTGTGTGTGATGAAGAAGTTGCGCGATATGAAACTGCTACTCTGACTGCAGCTGCTGTTCCTGCTCTGTTGCTTCCTCCACCGACAACAGCCATGGATGAGCACCTTGTTGCAGGCCTTCCTGCTTTAGAGCCTTATGCAAGATTGTTTCACAGGTTATAAAGCAGGCTATTATCTGTTTTTCTACCAAGCATCATCATGACATGACATCATGCTTCAAACATCTTTCTGTTCCATGGTACTTTAGGTATTATGCCATTGCTAGTCCGAGTGCCACACAACGGCTTCTTCTTGGACTGCTAGAAGCTCCACCATCGTGGGCCCCAGATGCTCTTGATGCTGCTGTTCAACTTGTAGAACTGCTCAGAGCAGCAGAAGACTATGCATCTGGGATGAGGGTAAGTTGATTGTGCAGTTTAATGCTTAAGTAGTTGTTTTCACTGGACTATCTCAAAACTGCCAATAGCATTGCCATCGTACTGTTGCTTATATGTTGTTAGACCCACACATGGTCCTTCGCTCAAGTGAGTTTACCCCAGGGCTGAATCTCAATAACACAATATTTTTATATCATTACTTAAAGAATTCTGCAAGCATCAGGGTAGTTTGAAATCATTATAAATTTTGATCAAGTACACAATAATGATGCCGGCATTAAGGGACTGGGAACACCGCCTAACTATTGGAAGTAGGTCGAATGTGTGTGGTTCTATAGACTTTCTTGTTGAAACATGGGAGACATTACTTGATCTATTCAACGTTTCTATTCCTAGTTAGATAAAACATTTGACTAAAACACCTTGATTGAACTATGTGCCTAGCAAATATTGCAAAAACTGTGTATCAAACATGGGTTTTATATCCCCTTTCTCTATCAAAACTATTTCCATAGACTAGAAAATCACTTGACTAACAGCTGCTTGACTCACGGTTTAAAAGATGGTTGGGGAGGTTAACATGAATTGTTAACCAATAGGGTTGTGTGCTTATGTAACATAGTTACTCACCGAGAAAATAATATGGCATTTGCACATTCAGCTGTTTACAGCAAATAATGTGCTTAATTTTCTTAAAGAACAAAAATAGAGGTAGAAATGTAGAGGTTTAAATGATGGGGATGCGGGTGGAAAACACTCAAACTTGAAAGTGGATAATCCAATTCTCTATCCTGTTTCCTAATACTCCCTCCCTCACTCTCGATCGTTTGTTTTCTTCATGATCTTTGTTCCAGGTCAAAGTTTGACCTTTGGTCTCTTGAGTCTATTTTCTTGGGTTTTCATTTTGAGTTGCACTTATGAGTGTTATGGAACCTACCCCTAAAAGTACATTAGTCATTAGCGTGCTTATGTCACATTTCATAAATTTGATTCATACTTTTCTAAAGACCCTTCGCCTCTGGTTGTTCCAGTTCTTTCAGGCAGACATACTCGTTGGAAGGACGATACACTGCCAATGAAACAGGACTACATAAATCCAAAGGTCCCAGGTAGGAATCTCTTCCTGCTTCTCATTGGGCCGACTAAAACAAATATAATTTATTCAGAAAACTTTCTTGAGTCAGAGAAGTAAAACAAAGCTACATGGTGGTTGAAGTATACATAAGGATGATCTGCTGTTTTTGTACTTGATTTAGTGATGAAGGATATTTCCACATAAGCACACAACCCCCTGGTAAATTTGGTTAAACACTTAAACTTTGATTGATATAAAATAAAATCAATAAAAAGTAATGTCTGAAGAATTAAGGGGTTTGAGTAGTAGCTAGCAACCAGGGCCATGGCCAACCAATCACCTGTGTTTAGTTAATAGCTTTTATGAAAGATGGGCTTATAATTTTTTCCTGAGTGTTATGGGCAATATACATCGTTCAGTATGATGTCTAGTTATAGTTTCAATTTCAGTTGCTATATATATGTATCTGTATGGGATGTTATTGGTGAAGCTCTTTTCCAAACCATATAAGGTTATATAATTTATCATTTTTTCCCTTTTCTGTAGCTTCCTAGGAAACTGGATGCATTTGCACTTCTTGCGTGCAATTGGAACTGCAATGTCAATGCGAGCTGGCATTGCGGCGGATTCAGCAGCGGCTTTACTTTTCCGGATCCTTTCCCAACCTGCTTTGCTTTTTTCCTCCACTTAGACCAGTTGAACCTACGGGTGATTACATTTCAACCCATAAAAAACAGGTATTAATTTACATCCACTGTTTCATTTGTAGTAATGTTAGCTACATAAAATCAGAAACTCTAATTTTATGTGTTCAGAGACAAATGCCAGCAGCTGAAGCAACAATTGAAGCTACAGCCCAAGGGATAGCATCAATGTTATGTGCTCATGGGCCCGAGGTTGAATGGAGAATATGCACAATTTGGGAAGCTGCTTATGGCTTAATTCCTTTAAGCTCATCTGTAATTGATCTTCCTGAAATCATTGTTGCAACCCCTTTACAGCCTCCTGTATTATCATGGAACTTATACATACCCCTCCTTAGAGTTCTTGAATATCTGCCACGTGGCAGTCCATCTGAAGCTTGTCTCATGAAGATATTTGTTGCTACCGTTGAAACAATCCTTCAAAGAACATTTCCAGCAGAATCTTCATTTGAACCCACAACAAAATCACGATACGTTTTTGGGTCTGCTTCCAAAAATCTAGCTGTAGCCGAGCTTCGAACCATGGTTCACTCACTGTTTTAGAGTCATGTGCCACTATTGAGCTTTCGTCTAGACTACTTTTTGTTATTTTGACAGTGTGTGTTAGCCATGAAGCCCAGCTTCATGTGGGTAAGAAACCAAAAGGCGAAGAACTGGAAGGAAAGCACGGAGGTAAAACAGTAAATAAACAAGGACCTGTTGCAGCTTTTGATTTCTACGTTCTGGCTGCCGTTTGTGCTCTTGCTTGTGAGCTTCAGCTTTTTCCTTTAATTTCAAGAGCAGGTAGTAATCATTCAAATGTAGAGGATGCTGCAAAAAATGTAAAGCTGGTTAAATCTACAAATGGTTTCCAGAATAGTATCAATTCGGCAGTTAGTCACACTCGCAGGATATTATCAATTTTGGAAGCACTTTTTTCTCTAAAACCCTCTTCCGTTGGCACATCTTGGAGTTATAGTTCAAATGAAATAGTTGCTGCTGCTATGGTTGCAGCTCATATTTCGGAGCTTTTTAGACGGTCAAAAGCTTGCATGCGTGCACTGTCGGTTTTGATGAGGTGCAAATGGGATAAACAAATTTACGCTACAGCATCTTCACTTTATAATTTGATTGATATTCACGGTAAAGCAGTTGCATCGATTGTCAACAAAGCAGAGCCATTGGATGCACCCATCTCATATCGTCATCCTATTGTGTGCTTAAATGGTAAAAAACAAAATAGGTGTGAAACCGGGGAGTCATCAACCACACATCAAGTCACCAGAAAAAGTGTGGCAACGAGTGATGAAGCTTCTAAGTTATGTGATGACATCGACAGCAGCCCTGAGAAAGGGATAATGAATTTTCCATTTAATGCTTCAGAGTTGGCTAATTTTCTTACGATGGACAGACATATTGGATTTAATGGCAGTGCACAGGTTCTTTTAAGGTCAGTACTGACAGAGAAACAAGAATTGTGTTTCTCTGTTGTGTCGTTGCTCTGGCATAAGATGATTGCATCACCTGAAATGCAACTTACTACAGAAAGCACCTCTGCTCAGCAAGGATGGAGACAGGTAATCTTTGTACCATGTGATATATATTATTTTAATGCCGATCTTATAGTAAGAACCGTTTCTGATATTGTTTCTAAGCATTGGTGATTTATGCGATGTGTGGTTGTGCAACTTTTAATAGATCGTTGTTTGTCTACACAGGTGGTTGATGCACTCTGCAATGTGGTGTCAGCATCACCAACAATAGCTGCAACCGCTATCGTTCTTCAGGTCCAGATTTTGTTCATCTCTAAGTTATTTCTAAACATTTATTGATTAGCATTTTCGGACTACTGTTATTGACACTTTGTTTATAACAACCAACATGCTTTGTATTTCCTCATTTGATATTAAGTGTAACGTATCTACCCATCAGTAATCATTATATTTAATTTAGTCTCATTTATTGTTTAGTCACTTTCCTGGTGTTATGTATTTGCATGTCAGGCCGAGAGGGAATTACAGCCATGGATCGCTAAAGATGATGATCTTGGTCAAAAAATGTGGAGAATTAATCAACGAATAGTGAAGTTAATAGTGGAGCTAATGAGAAAACATGACGCCCCAGAGTCACTAATGATATTAGCCAGTGCGTTAGACCTACTGCTGCGTGCCACTGATGGCATGCTTGTTGATGGAGAAGCATGCACCTTACCTCAACTAGAGGTTTTTGATTTTATCATCATTTGTGTTAAAACATAACATGTAGTTCACATAATGTGGCACTTACACAACTAGAACTTAACTTTTTGGATCAACATGTTTGTGACTGTTCGTTTCATGCTTGGTTTCTCAGCTTCTGGAAGCAACAGCTAGAGCAGTTCAGCCTGTACTTGAGTGGGGAGAATCAGGATTTGCAGTTGCAGATGGTCTCTGTAATTTACTCAAGGTAAATAACCAAACAAACCAACCAACTTTAATGTTAAATCGTAGTGTTTAGAAAATGGAAAAAAAAACGCAGTGGTTAATTATTATTGTGTTTGTGATAGTGTCGCCTGCCAGCTACAGTACGGTGCCTTTCTCACCCGAGTGCTCACGTGCGGACCCTCAGCATATCTGTTCTTAGAGCCATTTTACATGTCGGGTCAATAGGTGAAGAAGCGAATGCCATGGACTGGGAAGCGGACCTGGGGAAATGTCTAACCTGGGAAGCCCACAGTCGGGTTGCAACTGGAATGCCAATTGATTATCTGGATATTGCTGCAAAGGAGTTGGGGTGTCCAATATCCATCTAGTCGATAATCAATGGTGATGGGTTGTACAGTATACATGGTGCCCGGTTGATTTATATTCATAGACTCGTTATCTTTTACTATGCATAGAGATATATGCCTTCGTATTTGAGATTCTTAGGTGTAATACTTATCACAAATTTATCTTTGGATGCTTAAAACTCTGTTTGGATATAACATTTCTCTATTTGTGTTTTCAGTTTCATGTTCCATGTTAAACTGGCTTTTTTTTTTGTTACTACTGCAAAATAATTTGGTGCTTGATTTTATTTTATATTTTGTTTATTTTTACTTTGGAATGTTACAAGTATTTGGGAAGATAGTTATGTATCTTACGTATGTAAATGTTATATATGCGAGAGATATTGAGCCGTCAAAAATACATGTTTATAAGCGAGAAAAATTTCCATCGAGATAACTTGTTTTTTTTTTTTTTAATGGCAAATGTTGCACCTACTTTACTATGCTATTATACCAATAATTTTAAATTACACCCTTTCCACTAACATAACTAATAACACAGGTAGCGTCTGGTAGACTATTGCAAGGTAATGAAAGTGTCGAGACTAGAATCGGCAAAATGAACAACATTGACTGTTATGAAAACGAAAATGAATGAAAACTGTTGCTAAAACAAATAACTGCCTAACGTTGGTTCTGAGTCACAGAAAGGGTTCAGGGGTTCAAGAGTTCCACTCTGCCTAACGTAGGTCGTGGTGTCCTACGTTGCAACGTAGAAGGAGGTTCAAGGTAATTTTGTTGTTGTAAATGCTTTAGATTTCTGGTTTGAGATGTACTCGAAACCAGAAGTGGGTGTTCTTGAGATCCGAGTGAAGAGAATTATTCTCTCCACGTGCAAGACCAAAAGAATGAGAAGATTAGAGTGTAAGTGATGTGAGTTAGGTGTCTCCAGATCTATGTAATCAGGTCTGATTTATAGAGAAAATGATTCTCTATTAGAGGAAAGCATCTCACCTTGGACCTTGTTGCAACAAAAGGACAATCCACTAATAGCCGGTGGTGGCTATTGACCTGCGGTCTGTTATGTGCTGTTACTCCATCAGCAACTGGTTGTGTTGCTCGATGAAAAAGTGATAGGACAAGTCATCTTTTTGACTTAGGATACTTCTGGCTTTTGAACCGTTGTAGGTTTCAACCCTTCAAGTATTGTTCTGTGATATCGTTTATTCTTTTTACTTTAAGCTACCACGTCATCAGCCCCCAAGTCAGAAGGTTTGGTGGTGTAGCTAGAAAGCTTCTGACTGTTTACTTAGTTTAGTATTTGCTTGAAGGGTTCGATGGTTCGCTGTGTTTTGGGCGGTTATTACTTAGCAGTTTTAATTGTGATTAGACTGCTGATGTGACATGTGGCAGTCGTACAACTGTTTTTACTGCATGTCAAAATTGCAGTTTTTTTGAATATAATAACCGTTTCTTTCTTCTTTTTAACCTTTTTAAATTTATCATTTGTTACTTTACTCTTTTCTTTCTTCAACATCTCCTCTCAACCGTTCATCCGATTTAGGGTTTCGTTTCTTCGATCAAAGCAGGTTTGTCTTTCTCCCTTTTTGTTTGTTTTTTGATCATCCTTTGAAGCACTATGGGCGCTAAGAAGGACATGGACATCACTGTTTCCTCCATTTCTCAAATGGAGGTGGAATCGTTTTGTGCTGAATGGGATATAGACTTATCGTTTAATCCCGTTGCTCCTGGTAAGAAGCTTCCTGTGTCTGACTGTCCTTCTGGGTCTATTGCTCTGTGTTGTCGGCATTTCAAGTTCTCAAACCTTCGTCATCCATTCTCTATGTTTTTGTTGAATGTTCTCGAGTACTATAGGGTTTCTCTTGGTCAGATCCCTCCTCATGGGTTTGGCCGTATTCTGCACTTTGAATGTCTGTGTAGAGCGTTAGGGTATGATCCTACTTTGTTAATGTTCAGGCAATTCTTTCGTCTTGCTAAGAATGGTGATTGGTTCACCTTCGAGGGATCATCAGTCGAAACTAACCTTCTTTCTTCCCATGTTACAACTGTTGGGCAATGGAAAACTAGGTTCTTTTGGGTTTCTGACTCTATTTTTCCCTATAAACCTGTGTGGAGACAACCTGAGGCCATTCTTAATGAAAGGGAGCCTTCGGAGTCTGAGTTAGATCATAACTTTCTGACAGCTCTTAGAGCATGTCCTTCAAGGCTTCGTCCGTTTGGTGAGCCTTGCTTAGTTTTGTCTGGTATTAGCACCCGTTGGGACAAACCGGGTAGAGATCTGTAGTGATGAAGGTGATCAGGGTAAGGATCTTTTGTTTATTGTTGATTTCTTTCTTTTTGGCTTCTTTTCCTTATGTGTTCTGTTTTCTTTTATTGTAGTTATGTCGGCTCTTGACTTTATTAAAGGAGATGATGCTTCGGGGGTTGTCTTCAAAGATGCTGAAGCAGTGCAGGGCGAGGACGCTTTGACTAAGTATGAGAAGGGAAGGTATGATGGGACCAACTATGTTGCTGTCCCTAATGTGAAGAGTTTTGCTAAGGCCAGTTCTTCAAAGGCTTCAACTAGGAGATCTAGCAGACGTCTTTTGAAGGCTGCTAAGTCTGCTGATGCATCTGAAGCGGTGACTGTTAGTGATGACATTGAAGAGTCAGAAGAGGAGAAAGATTAGGCTGTGGATGATACTGTTGTTGATGTGGTTGTTAAGAAGAGCAAGGGTAAGAAGGCGAAGGTTAGCATGGTGAAGGGTACTGAGGGCTCAACGAGCTTTGATGAGGAAGGGTTGTATGTTCCTGGTAGGAACGTGAAGCCTAGTGATAGCTTTAAGTCTTCAGCGGTTTGCGAGGAGGTTCTGGCACATTTTGCCACCCCTGGTGCCAAGGCTTGCTTGGAGGGGTTGGATGATGATGCCTTATTGGCGAAAATGATGGTTGGTACCTGTAATCTGGCTGCTATGTTGCCGGAGGGGATTAGCAGGTTCAGGAAGGTGATGGGTGAATATAGCGAGTTTGCTAAGAAGAAGAAAGAAATGAAGCAGTCTATTGCAACCATGAAGAAAGATGCCGAGGAATATATTGCGAAGGAGGTCACTCTGATTGCTCTGATTGATGAATTGAAGAGAGGGCATGAAGTTGAAATGGCAAAGCATGAGGCTGCTAGACTTCAGGTGGAAGCGGATCGGTTGGCTTTAGAAGCAGAGAAGAAGGTGTTTGAAAATGAGAAGAAAGGGTTGGAGGGTTCCCTTGCTGCTGCCTTGGATGATAAACAAGTGGTTAATAGAGGAGGGTTTTCAGCAAGTTGTTACTTCCTTCTTCATTCTGTTGAATTCAACTCTGCTCTTGGGGAGGTGTATACCAAGCTTCTAATCCATGGTAAGCATGCTGGTTTTCGTTGCAGGGTTCAAGGCTCACGAGTCTGGCCAAGTCCTGGAAGAGTCTCCTTTCTATCAGCCTGATTCCTTGGATGTGTTTAAAGAGACGGTCCTCAAGATGGAACACTCAACCTATCCTTATGTTTCCCAAGTGTCTTCCCTCTATGGGAAACCTTTGAAGGAGTTGAGAGAGTTGAAGCCTGCAGGTCTGAATGAGGCTGTTTTTGCTAAGGTGCTTCAGTCTGTTTCAAGGAAGAGAGCGCATTCTGGTGATAGTGATGAAACCTTGGATGCTGGTGAACCGCCTTCCAAGGATGCTAGTGTTGAAGCTTCTGAAGCTGGTGGTCTTGTGGAGAAGCTACGAAGAAAGGGAAAAAAATCAAAGAAGGCAAAAGTGGTGAAGGTTGGGAATGAGGATGAAGCCTCCAAGCCTTCAGGATCTGGTAATGATGCCTAAACTCCCTTATTCGTAGCTTTCTTAGCAGTCGGTTTGTAAAACAATTAACTTTGTGGTTGTGCTCTAGACACCTTATCTTTTGTGGGAACCCTTAGGGGTTCTCTTGTGGTTGTGGGCTGTTATGTTGCCCTTTTAACAATGGTCTACTATTTGGCTTGTAAAAGCCTTGAAATGCTAAGCCCTTAAGGCTGTTGTTAGGTATTTATGGTTGTTCGTCTTTTGTTTATTTTTGTTCTTATGTGTGTTTGTCTTTTTTATTGTTTGGGAATGTTTATCCGGTAGCACCTTCAAAGGTTGAATGCTGCAGTCATTCATCCTTAAGGTAGTCTAGGCAACATATCACCATCTATCCTATATACACTTACATAAGTGTTTTAATATGTTTTCGTAAGTTTGTTTTCTAAACTTAAGGAACCATTGGTGTAGGTTGTTCAAGCCTGTCAATGAGATTTATAAAATTATTTTTTGTTTATCTCATGGAGTTGGATTGATTTAGGAACTCACCCCTTATATAGGTCCGTGTATCCCTCGAACCTATTGAGCGAAATGGCCTGGGAGCTCATCCCCTTACATGGCCCCTGCCATGGAGTTTCTTGCAAGGTTCTCAACCTGACCATACGATAGAAAGACAAAGTTTCCAAAAGAGGATTCAGTGATCCTTTCATTCATTCGATATGTCAACATTACATGGCTTAAAAGAGAATAACATTTTCTTACAACTTAAACAAAGAACCTTTTAAGGTTCTAGCCATTCCAATGTCGAGGGAGCTTTTTGCCTTCCATGTTGGTAAGCTTGTAAGACCCTCCTTTGTGGGATTCAAGGATGGTGTAGGGACCCTACCCATTTAGGCCCTAGCTTTCCTTGGCTTTCCTTCTTGCTTACTTCATTGTTCCTTAGAACCAGGTCACCTGGCTTGAAGCGTTCATGCTTGACTTTGGCATTGTAGTAGGACTCCATCTTTTGTTTGTACTTAGCTTCTCGAATTGCTGCCTAGTCCATGGCTTCTTCTAAGAGATCAAGATTGAGCGATGTTTCTTGTTCATTTGCCTGTATGTCAACATGAAGGGTTCGAGGTTGGTGACTCCGATTTCAGCAGGTATGACTGCTTCAGACCCGAAAGTAAGGCTGTAAGGGTTTTCTTGTTGCTTGTTTTCTCAGTGGTTCGAATTGCCCAAAGAACACTTGGCAATTCTTCCACCAGTTTCCTCCTTGACAGCCTAACCTAGCCTTGATCCCTTCAACCACACTTTTGTTCATTCTTTCGACTTGGCCATTTGATTGAGGGTATGCTACAGAGCTAAAGACTTGTGTTATTCGATACTCTTTGCACCAAGCACTGAATGGCCTTTCTGCAAATTGTTTGCCGTTATCTGTAATGAGCACCCCAGGCAAGCTGTATCGGCAAATGATATTCTCCCAGACGAATTTGATTATTTTCTTTCCAGATATTTTCCCCGAGGGCTTCACTTCTGGCCATTTTGTGAAGTAATCAATTGCCACTAACAAGAATTTGACCCCTCCTTTTGCTGGTGGGAAGGGTCCAACGATATCCATCCCCCATTTGTAGAATGGCCATGCTGAATTAATGGGCACTAAGTCATGCTTGGGGCTTTTAGGGACAGGAGCATGAATTTGGCAGGCTTCACATTTCTTCAATTGTTCGGATGCATCAAGATGCATGGAAGGCCAGAAATAACCCAGGTTCATGAGTTTTGCCACGACTGATCTTGGACCACAATGAGCTCCACAATATTCCTTCATGAACTTCCTTGATCAGGTACCTGCTTTGTTCGGGGCCGACACATCGAAGCAATGAGGCCAAATACCCTTTTTTATAGAGTATCTCGTCCTGGATGGTATATTGCTTGGACTTGATTTGAACCCTTTCAGCTTCAACAGGATCTTGGGGTAGTTCACCTCTTTTTAGGAACCTTATAAACGGAGTCATCCAATTTGGTTCACTTTCAGTGATGACGTCTTGACCTCAAGTTTTGATATGGCAGGATGTTTGATCACTTCAACCAACACCTTCTTGGTGAGGTGGGCAAAATTCAACGAAGCAAGCTTGCTTAAGGGCGTCAGCTTTCTTATTGTGGGACCTTGGAACCTGTTTGATCTTGCAACACTGGAAGGTGTTTCATGATTTCCTTGGCCTTCTCTCTATATTTTTTCATGTTAGGTTCCTTGGCGATGTAGCTATCATTCACTTGATTGGAGACCAGCAGTGAGTCAGTGAACACTTGAAGCTTGTGAACCATCATCTTTTTTGCAAGCTTGAGTCCTGCTATCAGGGCTTCATATTCTGCTTCGTTGTTAGTTGTCTGAAATTCCAAACGAAGGGCATATGTGAATTCTAACCTTCAGGGTTGATTAGTACAGACCAGCCCGTGAACCTTCAATGCTGGAAGCTCCGTCTGTATAAAGCTTCCAGGCTTCCGGGTCAATGGGTTCGTCTATGGTAATGTTAACTTCGGCAGTTTCCACCCTTGGAATTTCAGCAATGAAATCAGCACGTATTTGTGCCTTTATTGCTTTTCTCGGGACGTAAGTGATTTTGTGTTCACCTAGCTCAACAGCCCATTTGGCCAGTCGTCCGAAGTTTCAGGCCTTTCAAGCACATTCTTTATAGGTTGGTTAGTGATTACTTGTATGGGATGTGCTTGAAAATACCTTCGAAGCCTTTTGGCTGTTTGCACCAGGGCTAAGGCCAATTTTTCCAAAGGAGGGTACTTGACCTCTGCTAACTTTAAAGTTTTACTGAAGAAATAGACACGTACCTGAGCTTCGTCTCTTTCTATAGTGAGAACAGCGCTGAAGGCTTCGTCAGTAACTGAAAGATAGACAGAGGATCGTTTCCCCTACTTCAGGTGTTGCAATGGTGGGAAGGGAAGCCAGGTAATGCTTCATACTGTTGAAGGCTTCCTCCGCTTCTTCTGTCCACCTGAAGTCTTTCTTGTCAGTGCAACCTTTGAGGGTCTTGAAGAAAGGTAGGGATTTCTCAGCTAGTTTTGACATAAAACGCTTCAAGGCAGCAAGTTTTGCCGTTCAGGCTTTCTACTCTTTCTTGGTTTGGGGTGACTTCATGTTGAGGATGGCTCGAACCTTGTTCGGGTTAGCCTTTATGCTCTGTTTCCCTACAACATGCCCCAAGAACTTTCCTTCTTCGAAACCAAAGGAACACTTGACAGGATTCAGTTTCATGTTGATTTCCCTGAGGTTGTTGAAGGTTTCTTGTATGTCAGTGAGTATCTGATCTTCTGTCTTGCTTTTGATGACTAAGTCATCCACATAGGCTTCCATGTTCCTGCCAATTTGCTTGGCGAAGGCCTTGTCAACCAACCTTTGGTAAGTAGCACCTGCATTTTTTAAACCAAAGGGCATTTTTCTATAACAAAAGATACCCTTGTCAGTATGAAAGGCAGTTTTTTCTTCGTCTCCTCCTTCATTTGTATCTGGTGATAAACCCTTATAGGCATCTAGAAAACACTTGAAGGGAAGCCTGTAAGCGAATCAATTTTCAGATCAACCTCCGGCAAAGGGTAACAATCCTTAGGACAGGCTTTGTTGAGGTCTTTGAAGTCGATGCACATCCTCCATGAATCGTCAGGCTTTCGAACCATCACAGGGTTTGCAACCAAGATTGATATTTTACCTCTCGGAGGATTCCAGCTTCAACCAGTTTGTCTACCTCTTGACAGGCAGCTTTGCTTCGCTCTGGAGCAAGACTTCTCTTCTTTTGAACTATTGGTTTGATGTTCGGGGGGAACCCTGAGTTCATGCTCAGCAACTTCACGTGGGATCCCGTCATGTCACTTGGGCACCAAGCGAAAACATCGACATTGTCTTTCAGTAATGCTTCAGTTACCGGTAATATTGGGGAATGATTTTATGTATGACTAATGTTAGTGACCAATAATCAGTCTCTAATAGCGTGTTATTTATTTGCGACTAAATTTCAGTCTTTAATATGTCTATTTAAGATAGTGTTTCGGAGGGAAATTTTTCAAGACTGAATTTCAGTCACAAATAAGTAACGAAAATTGTGTAAATGTAT